>VWPU01010629.1:0-33597 GCA_013398955.1 Callaeas wilsoni
CCTGGCATTGGGACAGTGTCAAATCACGACAATAGCAAAATTTACAAAACAATTAATTAAACTTTACTTCCAGAAAATGAAGGTGTGGGCTTGTCTCAAAACGTCTAAATCTGGGTAGCAGGCTTATTTTTGCTTTTGTCTCTGAATGCAAAGATTAAGTTCATCCTTGAGCACAGCTGTACAAAACATGCTGTAAAATACTGGAAACTAAAAAGTGTTTATTGAAGATTATGTTTTTTTTACAGAGGGACATGCTGGGTTGTTAATGCTGAAGTCATTTTGAGTTCACCTCTGAATAAGTGTATTTTGGCACTGCTCCCATTTATGGTGTGAAATTAAAAGATTACTATTTTGAAAATATACAAGCTGGCATAGTGTACAATTTGTCTGTCACAGATAAAGCCGACTATAAGGAAGCCAGCACTTAAACTGCAAGTCTATTTGCTTTTCTCCAGACTTTCCTAATGCTTGTGGAGTGGGAGAAGGACAGGAAGCACTAGCAGGCTCCCAGCTGAAGCATTTTATAGGCGCTGAAGAGCTGTTACCTGCTGCCCATGCTTCTAGAATATTTTCATTAAGTTGAAAAGTACCCTGCTTCTTCATCTGTTCAAGTTATAGAGACTATAAGAATTACACCAAGTCCTTCTGCACCTTCATTAGCAAAGTTTTTTGAAAACCTACCTGTAGTACTGTATACAGAAAATATTCTTCTCCCTTTAGAGAAGAGGATAGCTAGTGCAGAATTGCCATGCTCTAACAGGCTGCAGTAATTTTTAGAAAACAATTATTTTCTTACTGGGCCATTTTTTGGTGAACTGACTGACAAACCAGCTTGGCCTTTGGACTAAGTTATTTCCCCAAGCAATAAGCTTTTTTGAGTATTATTGCCCAGCAAATCATTAATCTGTTTCTTCACTTCTGGGATATTCAGAGTCTCTCCAGACCCCAAACGCAAATCTGAAAGGGGGACACAGTGCTTTTAGAGCAAACCCACTGCTTACTCAAAGTCAAACCCAACCTCTATTTTATTTCAGATTTCTCTGTATTTGTATTTCTTACTGTCCTACAGCTACCAAGACAGATGCATCTACAAGAAGTGGCTAAAGCACCTTACATCAGGAATGAATAATCCTATAAAGCTGTTACAGACAGCGCAGTGATTAGAGTTTAGAAGTACAGAAGTTCACCCTATCCTCATCTCAGAAAGCAGGTGTTGCACTAAGGGAGAAGGTACAAGGTGCCTACAAGAAACCAAAACAATGTTGAAGATTCATCTTGCTTCTTAGAGGAGTCCTAAAGTATTTCCAGATGCTAGGCACAATTCGCCCTTTGAACATGACAGCTCAACCTAGCATCTTAATCTTTAGAAATGCTGTTAAAATGCACTTTTGAGGAGAATTTCACTGACTCTAAGTATACAAACGCAGTAACACCTCTAGCCTGCAGCCAGGCAGGAGGCAGAGTACAGCAGATGCAGTTCCCAGGTACTTTATCTCAGTTTCAAATAGCTGCTCTGACCCATTTGCAAAATGGCATGGCTTCTGACAAGCACCCAGACTGGATCGTGAGACATTTTAGGAAGCTAACTTCCTTCACAGTGGAAGCAGAATTTAAATTTTTTTTTTTTTAAATTTGTGTACGGAAAAGCCTACCCTTACTTATATTAAATGCAGTCAAATTCCTTAAAATATTGAAAGGCAAACCTATTTAGTTCTCAGGTACTTTCTTGTGGGTTATTAAAAAAAAATAAAATACATAATTAGTCTTAACATGGTCTCTGGAAAGAGAAGAACATGCTTGTTTTTTCCTAACAGCCCAAGTTTTAGATTTAAACTCCCAGTAGAAATTAAAACCCAGTTATTGAGGGGAATAATACAGCTTTGCCAGAGCTACACTGCATCTAAGCAAGAAACATATATATGTACACACATTAGGTCTACATACCCACCTTCCACAAAAAGACAACTCAGACTGCTGCTGAAAACTAGTAGTGCAAAAATGTTAAGGAGCAGGAATGGGGGGGAGAAAAAAAAAATACCTGCTTATCCTTTTGGGAACGGTAGACATGCCATTCTCTAACAACACTGTGGAAGCAAAACAGAGAGTTCACTCTTTTGTTTTGCACTGATGCTTGTTTTTATTTAGTAGAAGCTCTCATAGGTCTTTAAATAATTCATAACACAGTGCCTGTTGTTCAGTTCAAGGAGGGAGCCTGTAGAATGTTAATCAAACCAGAGATGAATTGGCACAGCTGTAAATCTGCAAGGCCCCTGCCCGATGAGCTCATCCCCTAGCAGTGCAAATTAGAATGACATCATGCTTGCAAACCGCGGGTGCACTCACACTGCTCCCTGTCTCCTCCTCCCCACACAGGATTGCTCCAACTTTTTCACGCAGCTTTTTTCCTCCGAAAGATCATTATAGTGATATATGTAGGTAGAAGGAACAGAAGCTGGAGGACCTGCATTAAAATCATGGGGTTTGTCCTCTTATATCTGTCACAGGTCCGGCACAGACAAGAAAGACACATCCTTCTATTTAGAGAAGAATGAAACTGCGTATTTATCAGTCCAGCTGAAAAAATACTTTAAAAACATTAGAGGCATGCCTTTGAATAAGATCTACAAGTACTTTACAAAGTACCACTTCTACTTGCTTTCTCATAGAGCATGCAATTTGATGACCTTTGAATCACAAAAACACTCTCAAAAGAGATGTATTTGTAAAACAAAATGTTCATACAGCCATGCTGTTGGAATCTCTCATTTCTCTAACCCTGTTTCAATTAGTCATCAGACACTTAAGGCATGGATATAAAAATATGTACCACAGATGAATAACCAGCACCTATTAATAACCGATAACAGACAAACTAAACAGTTAATAAAAAGCTCACAGAAATAATGCATGTGAAAGAAATGCTCCAGAAACAATTTCGATACAAACCTGCAGAAATCCAAAGTGTTTTCCTATTTGTCCATGAACAGAGGAGCCAGCTGCATTTGTTTACTCTTATGAATATGTTAGCCGAGGTCCATAACAAGCTTAGTAACTTCAGAAAGTACAGTAAGCATTAATATTAACAAGCTCATTTAGGTCTATTTCATATTCTTCAATAATTAAAAGTTATTATTTACTGCAGAAGTTTATAAAATTACTGATTGCAGTAGAAAGCCCAGCTTGGCTGATACAGCCAGCATACCACTCAATGAAACTAATTTGGAAACACCTCTCAGTCTCATAGCATCCACTGGTCTGGTAAACAGCCCACACAAAGATCAGGTTTCTTTCTCTCACTGAGTAAGGACACACTATATAAACTCCCATATAATGAGGAAGAAATATAATCTAGGGAAATTTTAAAATCCTATCATCATGTATTCCTCAGAAAAAACACAAAAAGTATGCTTTCTGCCATTTTGAAATCTTACCTTTTTTTGCCTTTTATAAAAATCTTCGTAACAAACAACTGAAGTCAACATACCCAAAGCTATGTAATGTAGTTTTAACATGCAGTATCACCTTTTAGTCCAGATCAAAACCAAGTTTCTGCTTCCTGTGCGAATGACAGAATGTGGCTGCAGGAGGTTTACAGGTTTGCTAGTTATATTTCCAAACTCCTAGATTTTCTGTGCTTTATGTTGCCTGTTGAACTATGCTCACTAATATCCACGGTTTGGAGAAAAAAACCAGGCACACAGTGGATTCTCAGTGATGTCTGAAGAGCTTTGCAGACAGCAATACAGAGGAGAATTGAAACAGGCCTCTAAAGGAAAACAGTATAGCTTCTTAAATGCACAGGAAAAATAGAAAATGAGAAGAAATCAAACACAGACAAGCTGCAAAAACAGCACACTTGACAGTGATGAAGGATGCAGGGCAGCAGGATGCACCCAGAAGTTATTATCACATGCCCTAAGCCAAGATAAAAGATGCACCACAACACAAGAGGTCTCCCAGCCATGCAGGAATCATGGCCACTCCTTGGGGAACGCAACTGGGGTATTTTCAAAGTGATAGAAATGCTTGAAAAGCACTTGAAAGAACCAGAAGGAATTCGCTAGAGGTCACATGGAGAGGAGTTGCAGAGGAGCAAAGGACCATTACAGCCTGACGCAGCCTGCCTGGTGTGAAAGCAGAGGAGGAAAAAGGTCTAACTCTAAGTTTAGAGGACTTTTTTAGCTTAGAGAACTTCAGTACTATACCTTTGCATAGCATTTTTAGTGTTGAATACAGTGGTGTCATTCCTGGACTAGGACCTTTTTCAGATACCAACAGAAAAAACTGAAAGAGGTTCTTTGCTCAATAAACGGTGAACTAATTTTCCCACTAACAAGCAGGACACTTTGTTATTCCAAACTAATACAAGTCAAAATTACATTTTCAGATAGGAGATTAAGCAACCTAAAATACATACACCCAGAAAACAATAAATGCATTAAGGAACCCATACTTTAGCTATAGCACTGCAAAGGTAAGTGCTACTACACAACACCAAGTCCAAGCAGAGGACTGCAAGCCCGCTATGGTTCTACGTTCTCCCCCTGGGGTTATCCAGCAGGTGGAGCAGTTCAAAGCTCTTTTGGTGAGCAGCAAGTAAAACATCACAGGCTCATTTTGCAGGAGGGCACAGTAAGGCAAGGCCTGACCCCCTCACAGGGGGACTTTCTGTAGGACTTTGAGACATGTACAAACACAGGATGCTATAAAACAGTGCCTGCACAAACGCTTAGGCTCTTCCTTCAATCTCCTATTCCAAAGAATCCTGCCTAGCCTTCCTACGTAAACAGCTGCACACTGATATGCTCAAGATTTCAGAAAATAAGATTTCGGCACAGGAAAAAAAGCCAAAACATCCTTTCTAATCCAAGTGTAGATTTTGAATCTTGTGAATGGACTCTCTATTATGAAGAATTGTATGGAAATCTCCCATGTTAGCCTCCAGATTCAAATTCTGTAGCTTCATTCTACCACAGTTTGAGGAAACATACTTATCTTTCAGTATTTACTCATAATGTCAAACAGCTTGTACCTCTCCTTTCTCCATGCTCTCCCCCTGCCCCCAGCCTGCAATTGGATGCTTGGAGTTAACCTGGACAAAGTCTAACTAGAAACATTAGAAAGTTTAGATGAGACAACAGATTGTTTTACCTCTCTATGCTATTACTTTGCCCCACAAGATGGTAACAAAATGTGCCAGTAATGCCTCTGCTTAAAAAAAGAAATTTTAGATTTGTAATTCAGAAAAAAAACATTTAACCTAAGCTCTTCCGCGTATTGTTTCCATCTGCACAAAACAAATATTTAATGCAATTTAGTGACTAATGGCAAAAAATTTTAGCCCTTAGTGCTTGATAAGACTCTCCAAGCAGAAAATATATACACAAAGAGTTACAATATGGAAAAGTTTTATTGACATAGAAGACTTTTTATTTCTGTGGCTTTCAAAGGATGTACAGAATGACACACATTTAGACAGTCAAAATGATAGATGCATTTTCATTACTTATTATTAATCTTTTTAAAATAATCTAATTCTGCAAAAGTTATTCTGAAAATCTATGGAATATAAAACATCTTTTCTGGGGACTGTGTACAGGCAAACGCAACTTACAATGGTTTAAAGGATGGTTTTAAAAAAACCTTCCAGAAGTACCATAATTGCATGCAAAACTTGCTTATGTGGCTTTTTTAATAACAAGATGTGTTAATTTACATTTCTTTGATCTGCATAACACAAGCTCAGAACCACAGACTGCTGCCAGTTTCTTGCAGGCAGGGATCTAATCCGTAAGATACAAGATAGGCAGGTGCACCAACACCAGCTGCAAAAGAGAGGGCATGCCCAAAATTAGAAGAGGGAAAGCTGTGGTGTAACATCAGGCAGAAGTGACACTTTAAGGAATATCTAAAGATCTCTGGAAAGATCTGGTTGTGCAAGCCATGGAAAACACACAGCTGGGTACAGAGGAAGTACATACAGAATATGCAAGAAAAGGACTTTTGGACGAAATAACCAGAAAGACTTCAAGAGCTATGATGGTCAGAAGTAAACAGCAGTGGACAACAAAGAAGGATAATGAGCAAAGAAAGGACCACGTGCCAGGTGGAAGTAAAATCATTGCTGAGAACAGAATTTTCATCCCAGTGTAGGTCCCAGTGGACTAGGAAACGCATCCAAATGGGAAAGTGGGAGGCAACAGATCCCCAGGGAACGAAACACGAAATCTGTAGGACAAAGCTCACAGAGACATGGAGGCTCCAGCAGAGGTGCTAAAATGCCAATGGGCAGAGCAGAAGGGCTCCCTGGCTGGTGCAGGATTTCAGGAACTATCAGAAAAATCGAAATTTCACCTTCTCACCAGACATTTCATTTTTCTGCCTTTACAGTTTCTCTTTGATGTGCTAGTGAAGTACTATTAAATATTACTAATAAAAGAGCAAAGAGAAAATCAGCTCAGTTCTTGTGCTGGCCTCGTTAAACAGGGAAAAATCACCAGTTCAGCAAAGCACAGCTCTACTCAGTATAAAACACGATCAAGTTACTGTTGATTCTAAATATGCTTACTCTCCAGTTAAAGATAAATAGCACCAGCATAATCAGGAGAAAGCTTTCTCTGCTCTTCTAAGCTCTGTATGTCCCTAACATCTGGTCTAAGAGAAGGTTCACATTGGTTAAACACAGCTTTTCCAGTTTCAGTAAGATAAGGCAATACTTTGTTTGGGGGATCACCATTACTCCAAACTTAATATAATATCTGCTGCTAAATAAACAACTGCAGGACACTAATACACTACTTCTGACCATCACATCAGTCATTAAACACGACGCTTTCTTCGGCTGATTTATCCCTGCTTCTTTCGTCTAACAGCAGTCAGTCGTATTTCAAACACAATTTTGTTTTCTTTGGCTCAGAAGCTTCCATTATGTGCACTAAAAATGATGAGTTTATCTAATGAGATTAGAGTCTTTTAAGCATTTTCATGCCAGTCAGCCCTTACGATGGGATGCTTAGTTTGGAGAGTCTTGCTGAACAAAAGCAAAGCACTGCAAGAGACCAGCAACATACGGTGTAGGAACCACTGATGCTGCAACAGAGCCACTTCTACTACTGTGACTATGACTGACATGTATTCTTCTGTAGTACTGTTTATTTATGTCTATATATTTATATAATCTTATAAAATATGCACACATGCTCTACACCCCATTTTAACTCTCCCACTTCTAGTAATTCTTCATGTAGCTTAGGTTGGTAGGCGCATAACTGCTGAAAACAGTACACATGCTTTGAACCCCCCCATCTCATAGTGGCAGAAAAATCATCCAGCTCATTCCTGTGGCTTGAGCTGTGGAGAATATCAAATGCATGAAAATGTATTTTCTTCCCCAAAAAATGTACACTCTGCTATTTACTTCTATAGTTGGGTGAGGTGCAAGGGTTGGTATCACAGACACTAAGCTCTTCATAAAGTAACCTACAAAAAAAGAATGAACGATGCTTTCATTTTTCTTTTAAATCTCAACTGCTATGAATCACACTCCTCTGTTTGCAGACCAATATGACTGCAAAATGGGCTTTAAACCAGATAAAAACATAAAAATCTCAGTTCTTCATTGCCAGACCACTGTTAAAATTTGCTATTTAACACCTTGTCTGGACTGATCAAAGAGATGGGCAATAACCTAAAACTGCTATGGTGCAGCGGGACAGAGAGTCAGGATCTACTGCCAAGGCTAGCAACTCCCTTGTGTCAACCTAGACAATTCACTTAGCCTATCATTTTCAGAAAGTGGATGATTCAGTTTGGTAAAATCACACAAAAAGTTCACCACAAAATGCCCGCGACAACTGCAAGTCTGGATGCTCAGCTGCTTTAAAGCCACACTTTACATAACTTGTGTTAAACACTCAAAGATAAAAGGTTTTAAATAAATACATGACATTTTCAGAATACATGCTTTTGACCATCATTTGAATCCAAATACAAGAAAAGAAAAAGTAATTTAACATCTAAGAAAAACCAAGGACTTTTCCAAGGTCATTAGGCATATAGGCAGGAATGACACAGATTTTTTTTCTAAGAATGTGAGACTTCATACAGAGTAGAAGGTATTTTTCTTTGTGTTTGGATCAGAGGTTTTTCCTTATTTTTCAAGTCAACTTTGAGGCAGAATTTTGAACAATGGACTTTAGATGGGAAGTGTAAATGGGGCATAAAAGTCAGAAAGAGAAGCTGCCTACTGGGAATTAGAAGAAGGAGGAGAGTAGGGCTGGCCGTCAGGAAGTCTCCACTTCTAATCCTAGTACAGTCCCTGCCTTGCTGGGCAGCCACTTCCTGCTGCTGTATTGCTTCTTGAACGTCTTTAAAGTGGTTTTGCTTAGTGTTTGCAGTTTAGAGCATGTTAATGTCTGTACAGCACTGAATCATAAAAATGCTGTACAAAGACCTATTATTTTTACTGTCAGCACAGTTGCTATCCTATATACACTGAAGCAGACCTTTTTCCCTAAAACAGTCATCTCTCTGTGCATGTCTGAAGCTCAGTTAAAAAGCAAAAAATCATCTCTCCTAAATTACACTGCACATTAATTAGCTGTGCTGCAGTACATAAGTACATAACTGTGTGCAGACATGGACAAGGGAAAATAAATGGGAAACGATTCACACCAAACGTAGTTAGTAAAGCAGCCATTCTCAGAGTGATTAATTCCTGGATGACGTGAGTTTCAATTGGATGATGCATTTGAAAATACCTGGGTAATGGTCCTTCACTCTTAGCAGTGGATCATCTGTTTAACCATTCCCAGGTCTAACTTCAACCCAATTCCCACAGAAGACAATCAAAGTATTTTTGGATGAAGGGAAAATAGAAGTGACCCTTGAGACTCATCTAAACCAGAGACTTTTTGAATTCATGCTCACAAGGCTTTACAGATAAGCACATATATTTATCTATACTATACACACATATACCCACTTACATAAACGTATGCTTCATCAACACTGTTTTGCAATCTGGAGTTTGTCAAAACCTATCTAGTGCATCACTATTCAAACAAACAGTAATCAAGTTTCAAAGCTGCACAAATGGATGGTAGCCAACTTCCCTGTTCTTTAGAGTGTAAAACAATGCTTCTGCTTTATACCTGCTGTAAACAAACTGTGTTCAAAGCAAGCCTCCCTCACTACAGCAGCACTCTGCTGTAGGGAGCCTACATATATTTTGGGGAACACAGAAGGAAGGAGGTAGGGGCAGAAAGAGCAGCTGAAGCATATCAAGCATTATAAAAAAGAGATGATTCAGTTTAAATTGCAGAGCTAGCAGTAGCGGTAAGACTATTGCTTTGCAATTGAACAACAGATATGCCTTCTCTAAACTAGTTTTACTGCCATTTTTTGGTGGATAAAAGTGCTTTTCTTGGCTTCCAACCATACATGAACAACAGCAGATTGGGTCAGGTCCGAGCTGTGCCCATGCAATGCATCAGTGTGGAGAAACAAGTGCTAGATTCAGATTTCAGAATGGTTACTTCTTCAGCACACTAAAATGCCATCAACTTCACCTGATTATTCTACTCACTAACCTCACACAGATACTGAACCAGCTGTGGAGCTCCTCTAATCCTCTCCACCACTATTTTACCTTCTGTGTTAAAACTGGAGAAAAGAGGCAGAGGGGGAAAAATAATAACAGAACCACAGAAAATATAGATGCTTAAAAGGCATAACCAACAAAACTCCTCATGAGCAACACAGAAACCACTAGCATCTTTGGTTCCTGCTCGTGATACGCTCAAGAGTTTCTGCCACTGTGTGTCTCTGCTGACTGGTGTCAGTCCCATTCTCATCGCAACCCATCCCAAACCTGACCTCCCAGCTTCCTGGAGGGTGCTTCAATCCCCTGCCCTTGGCAGAAGGCCAGAGCCTGAACATCTATGACACAATGAAATGAGATGATCACCCATGGGATGCTCATTTTCAACTTTATTCATGCAAACGATATTAAATAGGAATTGGATAAAAGGTGTCTCTTCCACTATGTAAAACGATGGCAGAGAAAATAAATAAATAAATAAAAATAAGGGGTTATATTGTTCTCCATGCCCACTGGGGTATGGAGAAGAGGCAATGCATGCAAAAACAATGAAGGTTTTAGTTGTAATTGGAAAAAATTATAGCAGAAAAAAAATTTAAATCCTGGAACTGACTGCCCTTCTAAATGATGACCTGACAACAGGTACAGACTTTGAAGAACAGATTAGGCAGTTACCAAAAGGGGTAAATACTACTGATCTTGCATGATCTATGTGCCCCATAGAGGATTTTTTTACCTATGGTTATTCTATTCCAATGTTATAAATCATATTATGCCAATATCTATCATATCTTCTAAACACATCTCTGAGGCAACAGTATGTAAGCTACCAGTGTAGTAAGTGAGCAATTATTTGGCATAGATGATGATACAGGAAATATGGCAATACACCAGAAATAAAATATGCAGTGATGCATATCCTAAGCGATAGAGTTTGGGCATATTTTTAAAACAGAACATGGTATGAGTTTAAGATTGTTAAAATCTGTTCAAATATTTTCCATTAAAACAAAATCAACTCTCTCTATCAACAAGGCAAGGCTCTGCAGTAACGACTGCATGTCCATTTTGCCATCAAGATAAACTCTAACGTAAGGAGTTTACTCTGTGTACATATACACAGATATGTTCCAAGGAAAATCTTTATCAATTACCATCTAGATTTCTCTAACGTCTTTTATCAATTCCATAACCTTTCTCTGCAAGTTGAGTACTGCAGATGATAGTCACACCTTGCTTTCACTGAGATCAACTAGGGAAGCTGCACAGCAGCAGAGTCCCTTTGCTTCAGCAGAGCAAGAGCAGCTCTCTGCATGTCCACCCTGGCACTGCTCACTCCCATCTCCAGTCCCTGTCTTCCAGAGGTAGCTGCCCTACTGAGTTACAATGAACAACACTTCCCAATAGCCTAAAAAGGGCCTCGTTTTGTGTGCCGGGAGGAAGCAAGGTACCCTTAAGCCCGTAAAACCTAATTTCCATAACAGATACCCACTCACATTTGTGCAGAACTGGCAGACTGGTGGGCTCCTGTCATTGTCTAGAGATAACTGTGTTTTGTCTCAAGTATGGTGTGAACAAACCCAACTCATTAGACCTAGCAATATATACTGACAAAACTGGTATAGGAACAGAGGAAATTAGCCATGTGTTCATAACGGTTGTTCTCCAGGCTTTTGGCTGTCTATCTTTCATTTGGCTTGTGGGGCTTGGTTTGGGATTTTGTGTTTGGCACTTTTTAGTTTGGTGGGGTTTTTTTGTTCTGTTTGTAGTTAGAAAGATAAGCTTCTTCAAAGTCAAGTGTTTTCTTTAGGTTGTACTGTTTATAGAAATGGGAAACAATTTGTCCCTCACTGCTTACATAAAGAAAATAATGGGCATGTTGTTTGTGGCCTCACCACAGGCGTTACTCAACTAATTTTAATTATCCTGTTGGTGATTTAGTGTTGTGTAAAAACATATCCTGGCATGTATACACATCTGCCCTTGCTTATTAAACTCTGTTAGTTTTGGCTAGCTTACAGACATGAAGATACTTCCCACCAACCAAAGCAGATTTTGAACTTTTGTCTGTTGTTCACTGCTCTCTCCCAAATGAAAACTGGGTATAATCATATACCAAATGTTGATAATTTCATGAAAATAGTAGGAAAAAAATGACGACTGGGTTCATGTATGTAGTTAGTCAGACTTGCTTTTTCCTAGCTACTTCCTTCCCTCCACGAGATTGCACAGCTCTCAGAAGCCTTCCTTCACAATGTGGTGGGGCAGGGAAAGGTTGCTTGGATATTTTCCAAGTACACAAATACAGTTAGCGCATAATATGAGAACTATGTAATTCCTTAATTAAGCATAATACAATTTATTCCATACATGGTTTATAGAATACATCACAGAAGCATAAGATGATTTGAGGTGTATCTTTTGCAGTGGAAGAAAAATTTTTTCCTCACTGGAACTGAAGGGAATGCTTTAGAAGAGCGACTGTGAAAAATGTCAAGTATTTCAAAGAAGGTGAGGTTTGGAGAGTCACTGGTGGTCTTACGGGATTGCTAGAGAAGAGGCATACCCACAGAAGGAACCTGGGGAGAACAAGTGGGAGGAGGAGAATACACAGCGAAAGGTGGGAGGCTGTAGAGCACAGTGAGCCAGATCTTAAAAAGCAGGAGGGCACTCTAGGCCAGATGCTTTCTAAATTCCCGTGATACCAAGGGATACATTTAGCTCAGACAAGCTTTAATTTTAAAAAGTAGTTAAGAAAGGCAGAAACACACAGAATGGCTATTTGCCCCCAATACAGGAATGAACAGAAGGACAGCTTGTTTTCACTTCTGAAGTCCAGCTGAAGATTTTATCTTCCATATTTCCTGTTTCTGATATATTTGTAGCAAGTAAGCAAGCCATTCTTCTAAGACCACTGAGAGGGAAATAACAACTGTCAAGAGTACTTTAAAAGGTACTAATGACACTGAAGTACTGTGGTGAATTGCAGCCCTGTTATAAGGGTTGTATTTTACCGGGCATATACACTAGAAGCTGTCTAGGAGCCAGTCTCCTCAGCTGTACCCAGGCAGACCCTCCATCCTGGGGGGGATTTCACTGGTGAAATGAGGCCAGCCTCTGCTGCTCTGGAGGCTTAGCTGCAACCATGACTGCGGGGCAGCAGCTGCTGAGACCTCAATCCTTGTCCTATAGAAGGAAGCCACAGACGGATGAGCAGCACTGGTAAGTGTGCCCTACTGAGTCCTCATGGTTTCTTTCATAGCAACTGTATTGTTCCCTGGCTCTCAAATCCAACTCCTCAGTGCAGAAATGCTGTCTCTTATATTCCTTCTGCCATAATAATGACAGGCAAACGCAATTAACACTGTGAGCAGTTTGGATGTCTGCACAACAGGTTGCCAAAAAAAAAAACTCCCAAGGGAAAAAAAAAAGCCACAACTAAAGATAACTAAGAACATTTGTTGCATAATGTAATTCAAAGCTTCTATCTGTAGGACCAATACAAGACATGTTTATCATGTCTTAAATCATGATGTGAAAGCTTGGTTTTGAACTGCTTTAATGTTAATGATTTATTATACGTGCAATACTAATCTAGTTTGATAAGATCCGTATTATGCATTCAATGCAGATTTTCTTTTCAAGCTTCTTACTGAGATCAGAACATAATAAAATGACAAAATTGCGCATTCCCCTCCAAATAATTTCTTCAGAGATTAGCAAGAGAGTAATGTATCTTCCTTTGTAATACCCTGAATTTCTGTCAACATCATCATAAAATATATACCACAAAATAAAATAAGTGTAACCACAAGCCTTTTTATGTGACATATTTTAAAGGGCTTTCAACATCGATTAGATCTTTACTACTGCCGTTATTATTCCTGTGATCTAAAAGTACTCTAGATAGGTACTTGAAGTAGAAACATTAATTTAGAAAGATTAAATGTCAGGAACACATTTCTCACGATAATAAAGATGAGCACACAAATAGGTCACCAAACAAATGCTTACCCTCAATTTTAAATATATAGATAGATATATATAGTGTGCGTATATATACACATCCATAACCATATTATTTAATACCTTCTCTGCACTTACTGTGAGAACTACTCATCTGTAACCTTGGAGCCAAGGGCCCAGTGAACCCCATAAAAGCAACCACCATTATACAAAATAAATTAAGCAACACTGAGAAGCAAGAGATAATGTAAACATTCCCCATACTAATAGCCTTTCTATTAGAGAGAAGAACAAACAATTTAGTCCAAGAGGGCACTGACAGTGGTCCATGACTTCAGCACGCAGCTGTGAGGAGTTAAGCTAGGAAAGAGAAGCCAAAATATTCTTTCTAAAGCATCAGCACAGGTTTATAACAAAGTGACATCGAACGTCTTTTTCACGGTAAAATTTATTTTCGTTAGAAAGAAATATCAAAATAGGCCCAGCACACCCTCTTCATCACCTTTTCCCTCTTCACCCAGCCAAGTGAGGAATCTTCTCCACTAGGCCATCAGGTGACAGTGCAGTATGTGGCAATGTGTGTGTGTAGAGGAAAGTATGAAGTGCCTTTTTTAACACCTTATGTCACTGCCTGCCTTCAAGGGAGGAACCAATTGGACATACACAGTGAAAACAAGAGAGATGATCCAAATTAACATATACAGCAGGGAGCATAAGCTTGGGAGCACAGGATGGGACGAAGAATGTCCTTCACATACAAAATTAAGACTACAAAGTATTTAACAGAGGTTTTCCTGGGGAAAGCGTTACCTAAACACATGCGCTACACTGCATTATAAAGCTGATGATAACGACAGTGTATCTGCTACTCGTGGAAATATCACCCTCTGCTCTTCCTCAAACAAACAGCCATGACATTAAGTTTTGGGTAACAAACCAAATCAAATTAGGAGCAACAGTTACAACAACTTACAATATAAGAATAACTTACTAAAAGCATCAATTGGGTATTGACTCAATTTACCATCTGGAATACTGCCATTCCTATCAAAAAATACATGTGTCAACAGAGCAGCAGCCTCAGTGCAGTATGCTGGCGTTGATGCTGCAGAGGACAACTATTTCCGTAGGATAACACAGCTCAGTTGTCCAGCCATATGTGGGCTTCTGGTAGGCCCCCGGAGAGAAGGAAGGACAGCACTCAGATACCTAGAATTTAGTGTAATGTATAATTAAGGAAACACTCTGCTAATGTATTTTGGCAATTTTATTCTGTATTTTTCCCTCAGTTCCCCAAGGAGGCTATCACATACACAGCCACTAAGAGGGAATGTTTTATCCCAAAATGAGAACAAACAAATGTTTCTAAATATTGTTTTTATGCAGGGTGTAAACGTACATTTGCTTGGGAATGTTAAATATTTTTAGCAAAATGTCTCATCTCATTTCATTTTTATTCAATTGATGGAAGAGGAAAGAAGCAAACTACTTTGGGATGTACCTTCTCTGCTGGGACAACTAGTAGCAGAAGTTAGTATTCTAAGCAGTTTCCCCCGGTCCTCTGAAGATATTACTACCTCTGTTCTGGCCACTGGGTATCAAGCACAGATGGGCCGAGGTCACAGTATCAGACCACCTGCAGGAATTCTTATGGCAGAATTTAAAATAGAGACTCATGCAAAATTGCAAAGTTCTTTATGTATTGAGCTTGACTATCATACTTGAAGAAAAAAACCCATTTCTTTATTGTTCGCTTGAGAAAACTGTGATCAGGTTAAACTTTTCCAAGTTTCCAAAGAGCAGCTGTTTGTCCAAGTATGGAGCTAGGCTTTCCACATGTAGTACAGGTGTGGTTCAATACCATGTTACTGAGTGCTGCTTCAGTAACAAACTCAGATGGTATCTTTTTTGAAAGACCAACAGCTGATCAAAACTTGTAGAGAGGCTTCATGCAGACCTTGTGTATCTAACATCACTTCTGTTCCACCATGTTCTAAAAATTATCTGGGATTTGAGAGGGAAGAGCTATAGATTATATTAAACCATGCAGAATAGGAAAACCACAAGAAGATGGGGTTCTGCTTCAAATAAAAAGAGCCCTTTAGAAAAATCTAATTTACATACGTATCCTAATCTAGATACTGGTATTTTAAAGTGATTAAGTGTTCCCTTCTTTGACAGCACCCTCACTGTCACAAAACCTGAAGTAGTAATAGGCAAAAGAGGTATCTGATGCATATAAATAATCACATAAATATTTCTTATAGTTATTAATAAAAAAACATCTTAAAATAGCCTTTCTTCAATACAAACCACTTACACGGTTTACATACCACATGAATAAGAGTCATAGGAGTTTCACTGTAGTGTAATTGTCTTAGAGATACAAACAGAATACTTTTAACTCCCTGTACACACAATGCAAGCATATTACTGTAAATGGAGAAAAGCAACGCGTTCTACGTCCTTTTTTCAAAATGTGTAAAATGAACATTTTCATGCATATGATGCTAAAGGAGTTAAGACAAAAACTTCTAAAAATATTTTACAAATAACTGTCAGTGATACGACTTCTCTCAGAAAGGGAGGCTTTGTGTCTTTGATGACCTCAGTGATACATCAAATATCACTGAAGAAACAAGAATATTTTAACTTTACAGCATTTAAATAAAATTATAGCTATGAACATAGCTATGCTGTGTGTAATCTGTGTAACCATATATACAGTAGCCCATTCGTGCATATTTTTCACAGATACACAAGTTACAAACCATGTACCCATTGACTTTTTTCTTTTTCTCAGCACAGATGGCATTTCAAGAGGAATTTTTTTGTGCCACAGCTAACACAAACCACAAAGAAATTACTCGTATTGAATATTGCCTGCTGTTGAAGAGTGTTTTGAAATTACACTCCATTTTTTAAGGGAACTGAAGAGCTGAGAACAAGCCGTGCATTCACATCAATGGCTAACACAGAGAGCAGCAGTGCTGACTGAATACAGCTCTTCAAGAACCAGCGCCTAATGGTCGCTGCAGATTAGGGACACATTTTTCCTCTGTGCCACTTTTGAGGAATTAATTGAAATTTGCTTCGTAATGGGATCACTGTCTGTTGGCAACTTCCGTCACACAGATAAAATCATGTAGCCTTTTGTACTGGCTACCAGTGGAAGAAGATTTTTAAGAGAAGTAGTTGTACCTCGACAGATGAAGACAAATCTTCAAAGCAGTGCTTTGAATACAGGATTTCCTAGAGCAATGGGAAACTTATTTATACGTGTATATGTACACATGCACAAGCAAAGTCTCCATCTGAAAACAATAATTACCTAAAATAATATGGACTCCAATGCCAGGCAGTAGAACAGCTTAGCTTTACCACACTTAATTGTACCATCAAATTTCCACACATTTTATTTTTCACAGGGTAGCAAGTCCACAGTTAAAAAAATGGAAACTAACACTGGCCAAAAATCCAGACAGCTAAAGTCACCAGCTGGTGTTAAAGTTCCCTCTTCTAACATTAATACTATGGAAACCTGGGAACAATGAACTAAGAGGTCTGTGTGATGACCAGGTGCTACAAAAGGTAGCACCAAAGAGAGAGTCACTTTTTCATGAGAAGAAGCTTAATCTGTATCCTTGTTAAGTCTATCACTCCTAAATCGCATCCTGCTCTCACAGAATCAATTATGGTAAACCAGGCTCAAAACCCACAGTCACACACAGTTGCCATTATGCCCCATTGCGAGAGAATCCCTATCAAATATGAAACATTACAAGTAAAGAACAGCAAGAGCATGTTTCTTTATTCAGGAGATTAATATCCCTTCTGCTTCAAACATTACTGGGGAAAATACCTCAAGAGAAATATTAACTAATCCAAAATTTGTGCTTTAACAAGAAAATTACGTTGGCAAAATCCTGCTGGATAGACCATCCAGCATATCCAAGACAAGTGATGAAAGAATAAATTGTGCTGGTCACATAACTGGTTCCTCTAGAAGCTGCAGCTGATTGAACCTGATGGTTGTGGGGATGTCAGTAACACAGTCAAATATGAAATATCTTGAAAGTATCAAATCTGTGCACAGCACAAAGGAGAGAAATGGGGGAACTGACAAAGGCCCACTGAAAAATAAAGCTACATTAGGCACAATTTCAGAGCAAATTTTTCTACAGCTGGGAATGCTACACATCTTTCAATAAACGATCCTATCCAGCATATTGCTGTGGCTCTGTGGCAGTGGGGACTTCTGAACGGTAATGCCTGAGACCATACCACCAGCTAGGAAATATAAGCTTATTTATAGCAAGCTTAACCATCCCAGTGGTCAGCCACACTTAAAATGGGACAGCCCTACTCTGCTCCCCAGCATGCTTGAGACTTGATGCATCTCGCCACTGGAAAGGTGAGCTTCCAGCAGTTTGCAAGCTGTCAGGAATGCTGTCATCTGTCTCAACATCACGAGAAGCTGGTTCAGCTATCATGGCAACAAACACTATGCACACCCAGGCAACTAACCTGAAGATGGCCTTCCAGATGAGCAAGGTGACTTCTGGAGATCAGTTTGGCTCTGCGGTAACTACCTGTAGAGTTTTTATTAGCAATTTAATCTAATGTTTTCAAAGAAGTTTCTGCTACACTGCTTTTGCACACTGCAGGCAGATGAAAGGCATCCAGAGCTCAAAGGACATCTACAGTCTTTCTAGGATGCAAAGGAAATGTAGCACTAGAAAAGGGCATCAAGAAATATATAGGCTTTTACTTCAAAATATGCCAACAGACCCATTCTCTGATTGCTCTTTGCATAAGACTTTTCTTCCCATTTACAGTTTGATCTTAGAAGGCACTACACCATTTTGCAGCAGACCATGACAAGCAGTTTACCATTAATATTAAATATAATCAAGCTCTACTGACTGATTGGGTAAAATTCAATCAAGCTGCACACACATTTAACTAAACAAGTGTAGCAAACAAAGCAACAATTTACTACTTCAATAATTATCTGGTGCATATATTTGGAGAAGCAGCTTTTAAATGCATGGTATTGCCAACTAGCAGCATTTTTACAGAAGCTCTGAAATATGGGAATGACTCTGGGAGTAGTTTTCTTTATATAAAAACAACTGTTATCAACGTTTCTAACTAGCATGTGTGTACAGAAAATGGAACTTAAGAAACAGGAGCACTCAATCTTCAGAATTGTGAAAAAACGGGAGACAACATCACACCTCCATGAAAAGCTATTGGGCTAGCAGGGAAATTTAGAAGGCTCAAAAGCTCACAGAGCTAGTCAGTAAATCCGAAGCATAGCCTGGTTTCTTGGCCTTTTGTTTCCACCCATTAAGACTGAAAATCCTCAGCAGCCAACAAATAATTGATGCCCTCTGAAGTTGCCCCACCAATCCTCTCAGCGGAAGCTGTGAGAGATACAGGAAAGAAGCTCCCCCAAGAGAACTGAGGACAAGTCTAAAACAGATGGAGAATAATAATAGAAGACAATCTCTGAATAAACACCACCTCTGGATAAACAGAACAGCACAACTTGATCGTCAGGTTCTTCCCTCTACAAGCAGATTGGGAAGTCCTTCCAGTGAGGTTATCATAGTTAAGCAGATACTGCTTTTGATCTTGGAGTCGGGCTCCTGGAGAGTTTTGGCTATGGAAATATGCAAATATTTCCATTGGAATGCATGCTGCATAATCAATCATGCCCAGCAGGCCTTAGAGATCAACAACACACTCTAATCAGAAGGCTGCCCAGAGCTACTTTCCTAGAGAGACCAGGCAAGAAAATCATTTAGGGATGAAAATGCATCACCATCTGTACTATTTCTTTATAATGACAGTCAGGAAACATGGCTGAAATTCATTTTGCCCCAGCTTTCTGTAGCTATTCTACAAGGACCTAAAGAGACAATGTTAGAGAGAATTCCTAGAGATATTTAATTTGCTTTATTTCAATTATTTAATATATTTTTCCATTAAATTATAAACTAATTAGTAGATAAAATATAGGTACAGGAATAAAAATTAATTTCACAGTAATACAGCAGCTTTTTTAACATAAAAGCAGCAGAAGATAGCAAAATCCAGTATATTATTGTCATGGCAAATGACACTGCTTAACAGCAGTGAAACAGAAGAGCACAGCAACTAGGGTGTATTGCACAATAACTCTTTTAACACTATAAGGAAGTGTTTAAGCAGCTGACGTTTAGCTGTGGCTTGTCCTTTTGGAGAACAAACTATGTAGAAAAAGTTAGGCAGTTAGAAAATTTCTCTTTTGTTCTTTTCTTCAGCGACAACAGAGTACAGGAGGACTGGGGAAAAGGAGAATGATGTATCAAGAGGATAATACAAATTTCACGAGATTTTGAGGTCATCTAGCAGAAGACTATCAAAAGAAAATCTGTTTATTTATTCAAATGCTCCTACCCATCAGAGGGGTAGAAATGATGCCTGCCTAGCACCTTCTGGAACACCTGAAAGGACCTCCTCTGACACTAATGCATTTCAGTTCTGAAGGGTTTCCAGCTACCATTGGTCAAAACACTTCAGGTCTTAAAGGGCCTTTAACACCACCATCATTTTCAGACATTTATTCTCACATTTTACTCAAAAAAAGGAAACTTCAACCCCTGCTCTCCACCACCAACTCTTCTATCCTCATTCTTCCAAGAGGTAGAAGCCATTCCCTGTGTACCTGGCCTGCACTGAGTGTCTCCTCACATCCTCATACCCACTGTATCAGCAGTCCAGGCTCTTTCATGTCTTTCTTATTGGCATGCTTTGGAACTATGTGTCCATAATGGTAAGTAACTGAAGAAAATACAAATGAGCAAGAAGGTCCTGTTAATTTCCACACCTCTGCCTACTGGGAACATCATCTCTGATTAACATTTGATATCTACAGACGTAGCTACCTGAAATACTGGCAGACCTGGGCTTGCTTCTGCCCACCAGACAAGGTGACTAGTCCCACAGTGACATCACTCTCTTTTTACCAAGTGGCCTTCCAGTACCCAGATCCATAGATCTGGATGTGTTTGATTGCTGCTGTTTGAACTGGAGATCAACTGAAAGTGTATTTTTCTCTCTTCTACAGAAAACATTTCAATTCTCAGAGATAAGTGCAGTTCAAAGCCAGACCCCTTTTTCCAAGATTGCAGTCCTTTATGCATCAAAACTGACAATAAATTCAATATTTAAAGGAAAAATAAAGAATTCAAGTTTCCTCATTATATCAAAGTCATTTGCTCAAGCTGAACAGTTTCATTTATGCGTATCTGCATTTCAGAAGAAGGAACACTCTTTAGCTCAGATAAATTTTGTTCAAAATGACCAAATGAAGAAATCTGAAAACAGGGAAGAATTAATGCTGTTAACTGTCATTTCATTTTTTGCATTCTAAAAATAAAAATCATTACGAAGAAGTCATGATCTCCTCCTGTCTTAATCCAAAAGATACTTCCAGTACAGGACATAACATAGAGAGAAAGGTCTGTAGTATTTTCCCAAAATGAAACAGAAAATGTAAACAGTGAACTTAAAAATTCTGCATGCAATAAAACATTTATTTCAGGTCTGCACTTAGCCTGAAACTATTACTTTAAAGAGCTGCCCTATGAAGCACCTTGAATGTGTCATGACTTTGACAATGAAGACACCTTTGTACAGCAGAGACCCCAGTTCAGATCCTTCTTCCAAATACAACAGCAGAAGCCCACACCTGGCCACACCTGCCAGGTGATAAGCGTTTAACTGCTGAGCTATTAATTAGTGTGGATCTAACCCTTCTCCCCAGACATAACTGAAAAGTAAAACTCAGAAATGTCACTTCTTCCATTGGTTTCCCACTCTCCTGCATGTGCACATCAGATGGCCACAGTTATATCTACTGTAATTTCCATGCACCTTACTACCAATCACATAGAACACTAGGACTCAGTTAAGATATTTTTGCGTTTCTAGAATTTCAGACTCTGTAAGCAATAATGAAAGCCCTGAAGCTGAATGCCTCCAAGAAACATCATGCTGGTGTTTTGCTGAACTGTTAGTTATTTTAGATACAGTGCCTCACGAAGATTTCCATTCTTATTCATTGAGATCCTTAAAAACAGCTAAGGAGGGATGGCCTTTGTTTCATTTTGTGATCAAAGTGAAGTATATTTATCCATCTCTTAACAGCTCTTTTGCAAACACTTTTTCAGAGGTCCTTTGGACATACTTATGCCTCTGTTAATAATGAACCTGAAGCTTTAATAAACTTCTGTCTCAAAATCACTTAAATATTGTCTTGGGTTTAGTTGGATACTGCAAAATTTAATGTTATCTTTCACTTTGGCAGTGAAATGGGTAACCTTCTCAGTTCCACTAAGGTTTTAAAACAAAATAAATAGCAAGCTTCCCATTCATAACACTTCCCTAAGGTTTTTTGTTGTTGGTTTTTTTGGGGATTTTTTTGGTTTTTTGGTGTGTGTAAAGAGGGTGTATGTAGCAATAAGAAATTAATACCATATTAAAGCCCTTATTTGTCCCACATATTTGTACACGTTATCTGATTAACTCAAGATGACCTTCCACAACCAAGTATAACAAATCTGTGAGGGCGGGTGGATTTTCTCATCAGAAGAGAGGACAGTTGACCCAACAAGTCCTGCCAGGAGGCAAAGGGAAGAAGAATTCACCTCTGGGGAACATGCAACCCTCTCAGCACAGTCCTAGACAGAAGACTGGAAGGCGCCTAGAAAGAGGCAAGAAAGTTTAAATGCATGGAGTCTTCTTGGAGAACGTGACTTGGAGATCAAACTGTGCTGCCAAGGAAGAAAGACTGGGCGCTCCCCTTTATTACAACAGCAAATATTTAGGGAGATCTCCAAGCAAAAGTTTTAAGTGTTCTTCCTATCAGTTGTGGACAAATGGCCCAATAATTCACCTCAGCTCCAAAGCAAAACTCGAGCTTCACTGGAAATATGTAGCAAAAATGACTGCAATGTTTATGATGCTATTGAACATAAACTCAGGGTTTCTTTCCTATTTCATTCTTTAATTCTGCTAATGCAGGAGCTCAACCTGCATGTCTGAAAATACACAACAACACAACATAGTAATTATGTTCCCAACAAAATACATGCAGAAGGAAATAACAACTTTAGAGGGCACCTTTGTAAATGAATTTATTACCTATCATCTTAAGTATCCTGCGCCCACAATTGGTGTCACAATTAGCCTTAACAAGGCATTAAAGGTGTTCATTCATCCTCTTTTCCAGCTCATTGGGGAAAAAGTATCCATCCCTCCAAGGAAGGATGATCTCATAGCTATAGAAAATGGGAGCTCGACTACTACTTCAAGTGGATTATCTGCATGAAGTCACTCAAAAATGCACTTAAACCCTGTACCTTAGCTGCCTGAGTTGTTAAATGGAAATGCTGACATATGGTTTGAGCAGAAGGTTAGCCTAGGTGACTTCCTGATGTCCCTCCTGACCTACATTTTCTTGTGATCCTATTTGCTTTGAGACGCACAGGATGAATGAGAAGGGCACTCAGACGTTACAGGGTTGATTACTAGAGAAAATCTCAAATAAGCATCCTAACATTTTTAAGGTTGTAATACATAGCTTTTTACTACATATATATGGGGGAGGAAATCCTGTAAAAATGCTCATGGACTCAGTGGTTTTTACAAGTGACATCTATGACAGCCAGAGAAAATCAACAAGTCGTCCTGTTCTGGATGATGTGGTAGAACCTGCTGGTTACGTTGGTTTTCAGAAAGCCAACAAACTGAAAAACTAAACATCTGTTTTGACTACAAATTTTTTAAGTGGCATCATAAACTTGAAAGGCCTTTCACTGAATTATGTGCAAGTAAATTTACCAGGCAGATTAAGGAGAAACATTTACAGACAGACTGATGCTAACATGAACATGAACAAGAAAAAGAAAAAGCATTTGTCATCTTGCAACGCAGAATTCCCAATGAGTATGAAGTGTCTGCAAGTATGACAGTAAAAAAATTTGAAAAATAAATTGCTAGCAGGTAAGATGATTCTGTGTCTAATTTAGAAGATTACTTCTCAGGGTGAAGCTGAGTCAACAATCTCTTCCTCTTAAGGCACATCCTCTTGTCCAAGTACCTCAGCTGTAGCACATTCTAAAAGCAAAAACAATGTAAAAGCAATACAAAGTCCTACTCTGCAGGTGGTCTCATTTTCTGCTACTAGTGTTTTTAATTTCCTAGCAGATCTCTCAAATAGGAAGGTTGTGATTGACTTTGGACTGCCGGAGCACAAACACTAGTCTTAGCAGTTCATAGTGCTGTTTACCAAACTTGTATCTAATATCCCATTAAGAAATGGCAGGGAAGAAAAAAGAATAAAGCTTAAAACAAAACACAACAAAAAAATCCAACTCTCCTTACCTTGCTGGAGGCACATCAATATTTGAAGAAACAACCTTGCGCTTCTGTTCCAGAAGACAAACAGAACGAGTGTTTTCTTTTTCATACTCATGAGCTCTGTTTAGTTTTTTGGTCTCTGCTGTTTTTAAATCTTCCTCCTTTGTGGTGAACAGGAGAAACTGTTGGTCTGGCAGTTTTCGACTGATGTCACTTTTTACATCCTCCTGCTGAAATGCAGGGAAGGTCATTTCACGCTTGATGTTGGCTGCCTGAAAAATTGAAAGCAATTATTAAACTTTCCTCTAAATCTCCTAAAATGGGAAACAACCCAATACCCACAGGCATTTACTTCTAATTAATTACTTGAATTAGTGAATACCATTTCTTTGTCCTTCATAAATTCTGAAACTGCCATTAATTTCTCAACAAGGTTGAAGACTATCCAGGAAAATTAGCAATTCTTGTCCATTCACTAAAGCTATGAACCTCTTTATATTAAATCAAAAAGATATTTGAATTAGAATATTGGAAACCAAATTATAAACAACATATCTTTAATGTACACACACATGTGCTGCACAGCTATGCAAAAGAAATCCTAGCTGCCTTCCTCCTAAAATTCCAGAAAGAAAAGTCAGAATTTTTCCAGATTAAACATAACTGAGAAATTGAAGCGCTTCCTACAGCCACATACTGGATTCTTTAACAGCTGTATATGTAAATGAGGGTTTTTCCAGGAGCAGAAAAATAATTTGCTACAATCCAACTCATGTGCCAGAAGGCAAAGGAGAACAAGTGATGGCAGCAGGATCCCTGTGAAAAGCCTGTCCAGCAGTGATGAGCAGGGACACACCCAGGAGCAGTGCCAGATTGTCTCTTTGCCTGCCAGCACTTCCCGGATCTTCAGGTCTGCTGCTTCCATAAGCAAAGGCTTCCCAAGCAAATAGGTGTCTGAACAAATACACTACCACTCTGGAATACAATGTGCTGGTGTTTATAAAGCAAACTATTGCAGGGTTGCAGGGGAGACCCCGAAAAGTCATCAGAACCAAGCCACTCCATCTTCCCAGCAAGCAAAACAAAGCACAGGACCTAGATTTTCCTGTGAAATCCATTCCCTGGCCAGCTACACTTCCCCAGCTTCACGAGGGCAGACCTGTCTGTCAGGCAACCCCACCAACCAACCAAAACAGCCAAGCAAAACACAGCCCAACAACGCAGCAGCTTCTCCCGCCTTGGTACTTCCACACCACATGCACTTGCTTGGAGAAATCCAGGCGCCTTCTAGAGCTGGCAAACTGGATTTTAAAATATTTGTAAATTATTGCTGATCTTTACAGTGGAGATATCCAAGCTGTGTCGTCTTCAGATAGTAACAAGCACCAATAAACTGAAACTCCTATGTCAACTCTTCCAACATTCCTTCTTTTCATCATTCAAAAAAATTAATCAATGTATATGTGTATATATTTAGGTATTAAAATATATTCCTCTCTCCACAGGTCTCTGTTTATAGATTTCAAACCCTGGCAGTTATAAAAATGGTGCAAGCAATTTTAAGTTCACAGGAAAGACATACTTGCCAAAGTAATTTTCCTGTGTTCTGTAAAGTGTATCCATCATTAACGCATAACTATTTAGGACTGATGATTTAATTGTTTCTAGTGCTTCCACTGAGGGGCTTTTAGCAGTCATGTCAAGAACAAAATGAGAGTTATTATTCTATGAATGTAAACAGTAGAAAGAATTAGACACTTTACACTTCTTCACACACAAACAGATGACACATTACCAAGAAAATCTGCCTGGAAGACAAAACAGTCAGCATGTGATCACACAGAATTAGGAGAAGACATATAAACAACACAAACTGAATTCTGATTTAATGATTTTTTTAAAAAAAAAACTTCTTAGATTTACAATAAGCCTTTTTTTAAATGTCTGAGAATCTCTGAGAAACTGAAATGCTGAGTTGCCTTCAGTTTTCATTAAAACTGACTTATAAGTGATGCACTGAAGTAACCAAAAGGCCTGAAAATACCCAAGTTCCAATACCCAGCCCCTAGAAATTATGTAACACCAAACAAAGGTTTATATAAGACTTGAATTCTATCCCCTCCACTGCTGCATGGTCTTCCCTTGCATGATCACATCTGCCTTCCGGCCCCGGATTTCCACCTCATCTGGTGCGGAGGACAGCTCTGTGCGGGGCAGGAGCAGCCCCACTCGCCCTGCATGGCAGAGGTGCTGATGTGCACAAGTATGAGGCAGCAGCAGCAGCTGCCTCCTTCCCCTCTACCGAAGGGGAAAGAGCCGAGAGCATGGGAGAGGGGCAGCCTCCCTCATTTCCTACTCTCCAATGCCAGACTGAACTCAGTTTTCATCAGGATGGCTTTAGTTATTCTTTTAGTGGACTAAGTGGACAGCACATGACTGTACCAAAAAAAAAAAGGTGGTTTTGTGTTCTGTTTATGAAATGGTAGGATTTTATTCAGTTTCAGCAAATATATTGTGCCATACATTGCTGAGTTTTCTTTACAGATCTAAGTAGTGACGACAGAAGGTTGCAGGCTCAGACTACAGCTGTAAAATAAAGCCGAAACCACAAATAGCAGAATACTTCTACTGTGATACCAGATAATCTACTCTTATATATCAAATTTATCCACATCCAGTTCCAACACATTTCATATGCCACAATTAATAGTCAGCCCCATGCACACACATGGAAGTGAGGAAAGACAAAAATCACAGGGCAAATGCTCAGGTTGCAGAAGCAGCTCAGGTTCTTCAGCCAATGGCCAGGAAAAGCAGAAGACCAAACCTAATGCTTAGACTAACTGTCTTCCTCTCCTGCAGTTTTCAACAGATGCTGGGAAATAGTAGCATCTTTCTAAACTTTCCCTTGAGAGTGACTGCATATAAAGAATCTTTTCTCCTTTAGAAGAAGGTGACTATGAAAGAAAGCCAAGAATTTTCCTTGGTGAGCTTTCTCCAATGGCATTCTCCTACTTCACATGCAGTTTTTCTATTTTAATTCATCCATGTCTCTGGAAGCCATTTCCACTTGAGACACCTGCCCTGTCTGGAAGTGTATGGTGTCTTTTGCTGGAAATCCAACCACCTACACAAGCAGCCATTGATGAGAGCAGTGCTGAGGGCCACAGTCACTTGGATGATCAGGTTCTTCACCTTCTGGCAAACACATTGATTAATGACCAGGACTCCTCTGATTTCAAGCTCTGCTTCACCAGCACTCATAGTTCAGAGATAACACAGACAATTTGCAATATATCTTTCCAGACAGTTAACAGTTCTGTCATATTTTATCGGTAAGTTTATTTTTTTCATACATCCTTCATGTTCTTTTAACCACTTGAGTCTTGTGGTGGTCCTTCAAGTCCAGAATGTTTCAGCAAAAATTCTGTGGAAGACCTAGTCCAACCTGTCCAGGCCTGTCTCACAGACAGACAGAAGGTAAGACTATGACACCATTTTATTTCAGCTTACTTCCAATATTTCACATTTCTCCATCCTTTGCTGTTCTCAGATTCCATGATTACATTGTTCCCTAATGGTTCAGCTTTTCTTGTCATCATACCTCCAAATTTGCCACCCTACTGCCTCCAGTATCAACTGCTGGTAAAACTTAAGTCTTTTTCAAGCACTTGATGAATTATCAGTCATACAAGCCACTTGATAATAGGCTGTTTTTCTATGCAATTCATTGTGTATTTTCACCCTTAAGCCATTAGCAACCTTCAGCTTACTTTGAACAGAGTCCTTTACAATCTGGCCTCAGGCAACCAACATCACTTGGAAGTTCAGTCACAGGAAGAGGAGCTATAAACCACCTGCAAATTTTAAAAACTAGCTTTGTTTTTCTCTCCAGTTACCTTCACCTGCCTTTGTCAATTTCTCCCCCACCACTATTGGGCAAGGGAAACTTTTGACACTCTGCTCCTTGGAAACAACAGTATTACCCAAGCCTTCCCCACTGGAGCTCAAGCATGAGGCAGTGCCAGAGCTGGGGTCTGATGCGGCATTGCTCCTTCAGTAACCATTCTGCAAAAACTGAAAACCATTTCTTGCTTTGGTTTCTAAGTAAAAACTTTATTAAGAAAGCCTTTCAATTTCTGTTTCGAAGTTGTCAAGACAATGGTATATATTTAGATTGAGGGTTTTACTTTTAAGTTAAGGGCTTTACTTTAAAGCTTGATTCATTATTATTAAATGACAAAGTTTAATAATCCATGTGACAGCTAAATGATTAGCACAGTTACTTTTTTCAGCAGTATATTAATAATTTTTCATTGCAAAACCTATCTTAACCTGCGTATAGAAACTTTTATGTGGTGGTATTTTGTCATAACCAAATTGCTGGTCCTGAACTCCACATCAAGACCATGCGTTGCAATGTAAGTCCTGTCCAAAATGAGCATGCTTGACACTGACACAAATTGAGGAATTTTAAGAAGTTTTTCACTATTCCTTACAAATGATGTGCAAGCTGCAATTTTTCAGTAGTTTAGGCCTTAACTTATGTACAGTCAGTTTTTGCTCTACCCAAGAATACATGCTGGTAAGACACTGACATTGCAAACCTCAATCTCCTCCAATTTCAGTTAAATTTCAGCTTGCATTTTACCCCGAACAGTAAAAAAAAAAATTGATCAAAAAGACAACTCAGGCACTGAGTTGCCTATTCAAAGGATCAGCGAACACTAGAATAAGTAGACCTGTCACATTTATATGGAAACACAGACACTCAGATTTGACAGATTATGTATGGCACCCCTTGAGTACAACCTGACTGGACTTCATTATCTTCCCTTGCTTATGGTGTACTGCTGCTTAAAAACTGAAGCTGTTTCTTTTCAAATAGCTCACTAGCATTTAAAAGCCATTAAGATGTCTGTGTTTCCTATACAATGGAAAGCATTAAACTCCAGAGAATATTAGCATTATTTGCCTCTATGTGACCCAACTGTATATAAATACATCTTCAAATGTGAAAACAGACTCCTACCTATGTTTCAAGTTTCCTACTTTTTTGGTGCAGAACCTCTGGATTCAGGTGGGCACAGCAAGAATAGAAAAGTAATTTTTAACAGGCTTTGTAATAGATTACACAGACAAAATACAAACTATTGAAAGAACTGCCACACCACATACCATGCCTACTTTGCTGACAGTTTTATAAACAACTCAAGGGCTGATTTCTACAAGGCAGCTGCCCAGCACAACAGAGCACTGCCTCCAACCCGCTGTGACTCAATGCAGCACCTTCCAAGAAGCTGCGCCGATTTACACCAGACGAAGAAGATCTTACCACAAGTGTGACTGCATCTGCCTGCCAAGAAACAGGCCTGCAATCACAGCCTTGGCACAGAGAGGCTTGCAGCTCACTGTCAGGAAGCAAAGCAGTGAGAGCCCAGCAGGCTCCCTCAACCTTCTGGGGGGACACTGGCTAACTTCTGGTTATCCTCATAATGTCTGCTGGGATCTGGAAGGACTAAGACATCTGAGAAGGTTGAGTATGTCCCTTCCATGCACGCTTTGAATCTTAGAGGACTGTGGAAAGTAAATAATCTTCCAGCTGTGGCCTAAGTTGTGTCATTATGTTTTGTTCATACAGATAACAAAGCTGATTTTACAATAAAAGCAACAAAAGTACCTCTAGAAACCAATAAAACTATTTTATAAGGGTGAGGGAAGTATCTGTAGAAAAGCTGACTGCATCCAAAGCTCCCTATAAAAAAATACGCTAGTGGAAATACGTTTTGGGAAATAGCTTAGAGTAACCCTACCTTATCTTAACAATCCTGAAGCCATTGTCACGTTTCCATTTTTGTACAAACTTCTTTTTCTCCCTCAACTCATAAAGCTGTATTTCCTTTACTTCACTTACAGACCACTATAACTGGACTCAACTCCAGTGTCACTTCATTCCAAAAACAACAAGATCCCTCACGAGCTGTACTAGGCTGTTTTCCAGAGTGGGGAAGGTGGGGTTGGAGGGGGGGAGGAGGTGTAACATGCTAATTAAAAAACACATATCAAAAAAACCCCACCCCACCAGCAATCACTGAACTCACTGCTCCAATTCTGGCTATTTGCATTGTCAATAGATAAATAATTTTAACTCAACAGTGAGTCCTAGGCCTATGCACAATATTAACACTACATAGCTGATAAAGAAGACAGAGTCTTGGATGAGGATTTTTGATTTCCATCGGATTTACTATGTAATCAGTTGATCTAATTCCATCAAAAAACTCTTTAGATTAAACCCCAATTAAAAAACCACCAGATTAGACAGATTAGCTACGAGATGGCTTAGCACCGGCCAACCTGCTGTATAACTCTGCTGCTTTTTATAAACAGTTTTTGGATTCTGGCTTTGTGACCACCTCTTTCTGTTTTCTGAAATAGATGTAATCATCCTAAGTGTTTGGGACTGTCAATAAAAATCCCAACTAGTAAGAAAACAAAAGTCTCAGGATTTTTTTAAAATTAAACAAGGCTTTAGCAACATTTTTGATCCATTACAGAATAAATAGACAGCTCATGGGGAAGCAAAAGAAGGAATCAATATATTTCAGCCTAGCATGTTGGTGGGAAACAATAATGAAATGTGTATATGTAACATGACATACATTTAAAATGTTCAGCCAAAACAAGAGCTCAATAACTGCGAGGCCTTTTTCAGGCCAGCCTGAACAGCCAGGCGATGCTCTAGGGACAGAGATAATCCACTTTTCTCAACAAGAAAGAAATCAAGAATAAAGTTCACAGCAAAACACAACAAGCAAAAATGAGAAACACCAAGCCTGCTACCAAAATTACATGCAAGTAAAAAATATTTAAATTAAATCTCTGGAAGGACAAAGATTTTGGTTCACTCTTATTACTTCGTACAGTATTTCCAGCTCAGGTTCCTGTAATAGAGGGGGTTTTCATGTAAAAAGACTCTAATTTTTGACATTCTAAAACAGTGTCCTCACTGGAAGGAAAGAACGCACCAAATTTCCATTTTGCCAGAAATCTCTATTCATACTGGAACACAAAGAGATAAGACAGATTCTCGTAATGATGCTTGGAAATAATCTGCCCCGAATTTCAATGTATTATTACATTTTCGAGTATACTTTGCATTTAATTACTCGCTTCACCAGCAGTTGCTCATTACATATAAATCACGTCAATCTAATCACTCTAAGCATTTATAAATTGTTGGTCTCTAACAATATAGAAGATAATGCATTTTAAGGTCACTGTAAGTGTTCTTTACAATATACAGTACACATTCATGTATAGTAATGGACTATTCATCTTCAAGCAGACTACGACAAAGTCCCTATATTCATTTGACTGAATATAGAAAACCATCCATAGACTATATTTTCTATGTACTGAAACACAATTCTAAGCATTTTAAGTTGCCTGAATTCACAACAGTGTTATGCAGCAAGAATTGGAGTCAGCAAGAAGTTTTACCCTCCCATCATCCTCATGTGTATGTCAGCTAAACTGACATACCTGGCTAAACCTAACTCATCTACAAAACCCATGTATCCCGGCACCAGTTTAAGGTGTTTCTAAGTTACAGAGAATCTACCCAGATGAACGACAGAAACTTTCACTCCCACATTTGAAATCCAGTACCCAGACAGGTACCCATTGTACTCCAAATAAAACCACCACCAACTTACATTTGAAATACTGCACTAACTGGCACAGGAAGCATAAATGTTATTAAAACTGGACATAAGAGTCTTAGCAAGATTACAAGGGGAGACAGCAAGGAACACTGGGAATTCATGGTCCTTCCCATACACCATTTTCAGGTCTGAACAAAAATTATTCAGAGATATTTGTGCCATTTTCTCTCCACCTCATCAACAAACGAATGGAGATGTGGAAGTATGGTAGCTTTCTTTCCCATCCCCTATGCAGGTGAAGTAAGTTCCTCACAGAAAAGTACATGACATAACTTCTAACATTATCAGACACCAATCAGTAACAGTTACCAAATTTTAATACTAATTACTGAAAGTGCGTATCTTCAAAATTTTCTTGCAATGTTTAAGTCCCAAAGAAATAACTCTGTGTTCCGTGTCCTGGCTATGCTGTGCACACACCGGTGTGACCTGCAGTCACCACCCTGCAAACTCGGCTGCCTGGGTTCCAACTGGACATTGGCCCCCAGGCTCGGCATTGCTGGCAGGATCTCAGCAGAGGTATTTCAGCCCTGTTTTCCTTTTCTTAAATAAAACAAGTACCTGAGACACATGCTGCCTCTAAACATCTAAAAATATAGATGCTACCTTGCAAAGCCTTAAACAGAAGGAAAGTGGAGGGTCATAGTTGCAAAAAACATTTTTTATTTAGGAATTCTGTTGCTGCACTTCAATCTTTGCTAAGCATGCTCACCACTGAGTGCTTGGTACTCCACCACGCTTTTAGCAGGACCTGCAAGCCAGGAATGGGCAGTCATAATTGCCTTCCCAATTACTGGCTGCACAAAAAGTGAATTTAAAATTAACTAAACCAATTATCACATATTTTTTCTCACAGGGACCTACGTACCTGGCCCTGCAAATGGGAAGGAAGAGTTCATGCCAGGCAGCAGGTTCCCCTCACCTCTCCTGCAGTGCAAGAAGTGTAAGCAAGGCCCAATGCCACCAGGGCAACCTGTGGCCACACACAGAACAGATGAAGGCCTGGAAATGTGTGCCCTGGGCTGGCTGAGGAGCACAGAAGGAAAAAAGAGGAGGATACACTTGGGTCTTGCTGGTCACCTCTGGGGAAGCTTAAAAAACCCTGGAATTGGAGACAAAACCAAGCATGCTAATGTAGGGTAGCAGGAAAGTTTAAATAAACCTTTTTTTTCTTATTTCTATTGCATTACTAGATATAATTACAAGCTGCAAGTAGTGAGTGACATCAAACCAGGTGTTCTCACTGCACTGGCTGAAGTTCTGAAACCTCATGTCAGGGCATTTTCTATGGTATGCCTATGAATATCTATTTTCTATGAGATGGTGATTTTTTCCTACTTGTAAGAGATGCAAAGAGGGTCCTAGAACCCAGTGGTGAAGTATCTACTGTCTTTGCTGCCCTTAACTTTGATTGTCTAGATTAAAAAGTTGTCCAACAGCTTATGTAGCTTAATACAGCCTTGTGTATGGACTGTCGTACTTATATATCAATGTGGCCTTTACTACCTGAATTTCATGTGCAAATAAAACATCTTTTAACTATTTAAAGAACATTGCTGAAGATGTACAAGACATGCCACTTGTTTCTCTCTTCATCTGCTGGTGTGTATTGGTTTGGCACCGCCTGTTTTTTGGTAGCAGGGGGGCCACAGAGGTAGCACCTGTGAGAAGCGGCTGGAAGCTTGCACCAGGTCCAGCAGAGCCAATGGCTGATGGCTCTGAAGATGGACATGCTGCTGGCCAAACCTGGGCCAATGACAGAGGTTGGTAATGCCTCTGTGATGACATATTTAAGAAAAAAATCAAAACAAAAGTCACAGGTTTTTGCTTCTAGTCAGAGAAGAGGAGGAGGTGAGAACATGTGAGGAAAACAACATGGCGACACCAAGG
>VWPU01010629.1:33814-44117 GCA_013398955.1 Callaeas wilsoni
GGCCCTGCTTCTGGAGCAGCCTGTCCTTGGAGGACTGCACCCCGTGGTGAGAGAGACCCACGCCACAGCAGTTTTGGGAGGACTGTGTGCCCATGGGGGGAGTTCACGTTGCAGCAGGTGCGGTTTGGCAGCTGCTCCTGAGAGTGGCCCCACGCCGGAGGAGTTCACGGAGAACTGTCTCCCGTGGGAGGGACCCTACGGTCCCAAAAGGGAAGGACTCTTCTCCCAGAGCAGCGGAAGAAAATCTCGGTGATGAACTGACCAAAACCCCCCTGCCCTGTCTCCCTGTGCTGTCGGTGGGAGGGAGGGCGGGGCTGGGGGGAAAAGGTGTTTTAAGGGCTTATTTTACTTCTCATTATCCTCCTCTGATTCTGTTAGTACTAAATTGACTTTGCAACCTTAAGTTGAGCCTGTTTAGCCCTTGAAATGTTTTCTCCTGGTCCTTATCTCACTGGTGAACCCTCTGTTAACTTTTTTTTTTTTCCCCTTCCTTCCTCTGCTCAGCTGAGGCAGGGCAGGGTGAGTGAGCAACTCTTGTGGGTGCCTGGCATTGGGCCAGTGTCAAACCACATCTGGGATCAGTAAGGATGACAACAGCTTAAAGAAGATACCACTTCTATAATTTCATTCAGGATCAAGTGAGAGCTCACAAACATCAGACTATAGCGGCAGTGGAGAACTCCCCACACTTAGCAGAAGGTTTTGGAAATGCTGCCTCATTGTTCCTCAGTAAAAATACCTTGACTGGTTCATCTGCATTTGAAAGCCCCCCTCCTCTTGACTGGACAGAGATACAGAGCAGGATATTTTTAGTGAAAATATAAACAGGTTTGCTTTATTTTCAAGATCTCTTGCAAATAAGATACAGAGGTGTGAGATTTCTGAGGTCAGAAGTTATTGTCTGACTGAAAGCAGCCAGTTGAGACTGGCAGATCACAGATTCTTTACAAGGGTATGAAAATGTAATCCATTTGCCTTTACATCCTGGGACTTTGCTCTTTTTCACTTGTTTGTTTAAATTACAGCATTTCAGTGAAATTAAACCAAGGTAGTTCACAGATGTACGCAACTGTTTTAACTTCAGAATGAAATACGTGCTGTAAATGAAATGGCCAATGCTGGCCCTTGATGCTGAAAGCCCGGAGAGGATATTACAAGATAAGAATTAAGCACAAGTCCTTATCTCCTCTAACAGATCTTGAGCCTGGAAGTAGAAAGCACAATCCCTCAGCAGAGTAGAACAAGCAAGAAGCACTGCCTCCAGTAGAAGATTCTCCAAAATCTGGTTGAGCTCAAGACAAAAATATGTAGCAGTTCTTCTGTTCAGATTAGGAGAGGTGCCAAAAAAAAGGAGTTTATTTTTGTGTCTAACTATACAATAAATAGTATCGCAGCATTACAACTCATTACCCCTGGAAGCAATAGAATAACAGCAGTAAAAACATGCAGAGGCCAAACACGACCTTCTCCAGCTGCTCCAGAAAACAGCCCTCTATCAGTCCACTTATAGGGATGCAATAGTATCTCACAGGAGCCTTCACAGACAACCTGAAGGACCATCAGGCCCAAAGTTAAGCACAGTCCAAGTGCCACATGGCTTCTGTCTTCTAAAGGATGCAGGCTTGCTCCATTTCTAACCTTCCCTTTCCTCCGTATGCCTGTCCTAGCTGTGACATCCCATCTTTTCCTCTGCACCATAAAGATACTTGGCAAGTCCTTCCTTGATCCACCATAACTGAAGGACACCACAGAGTCTACAGACTCTGCTGCATGTATTTTCCATTGTTTCAGTAGCCCACAAAAGCAGACAATGAACTCTGGCACAAGCACAAGGCTGCCTGTGACTAACTGGGAGCTGGAGGAAGGATGGAAGGAGAGAGAAGGGAATACTTTACCCCTTTTGGAACTGATGAAACATAAAATCCACAAACTCTGTCTGTTTCATCCAGTGCCCGGACACAAAGCGCTCTATGCTACCCATGCTGCTGCTCCGGCAGATGGACCTACCAGCATGGAAAAAGAAACACCTGCAAGACCAACCACTTCACTCCTGCTCTGAGAAAGTAAGAACAATTGTCTGAAACAGTGTTGGCCACACATGTTGAAGCAAAATATCACTGTAAATCCTTAGCAACCACCAATTCACCCTTATTAATTTTACTGCTTTTCCCATATAGCTCTGTAAACCAGGTGTGAATGGCTTTCCATGGCCTTATGGATCACCACTGACCTAGACCTAAAAGCAGCAAGGATTGTATCACAGTGTTCTCTTTAAAGTATTTTCAAGTGGAAAAATCGTATTTTTTCCTCTGGAAGTACTCACATTTGTCATCACTGCATTATAGAAAGAAAACTGTTGGTGGTATGAGGTAAAAAGCATTTTGGATCCAACGAGAGGTTTTTTTACACCATTTCAAAGGGATATGCATATATACAGAAAAGATGAGGCTGGCTCAAATGTTTATCTCGCCAGCTTTACAAAGTCCAGTTTATAGAAGGTGATTTTACAATTTGCTCTCTATGTCAGTATGACGTAGGCATCAGCCACCTTATCTGCTAAAGCAGAAAATATAGTAACCATCCAATCTTGACTGCTTGTTTTAACAGCACTGCCCATCTAAAGTTCAAATAATCTTTTATTCACCTTGTAAAAAAATACATAAAAGATGGTAAAACACTGAGCTACATAATTTCACACTTCAGTATCTGATCACTGAGACATTTTACCTTCCCTCTGATTTTGTGTTCAGTGATCATAACAGTCTTTTACAATTATTAGGACCACTGTGAAAAGGTTTTAGGATACTAGTAGATTCATACTTGTGTTCAAGTAATTGGGCTGAAATCCTAAATCTGCTTAAACTAGCAAGACTTTTCCATCAACTTCAGCTGGGTCAGGATTTTACGGAAATTGGACTCTGTATGTTTTGCACAAACACAAATAAAAAGATCTGTATTTTTATCCAAAGTTAAAACAACAGAAGTTGTTCAGTTTCCTGTCTTCATTAGTTTTGTTGTCAAACAACAAATACCACCCACACATGTACTTTTTAATACAGTAAGACAAATGTCACTGCAATAATCGTTTGAGATTGGAAAGTTTGGCAAGGTGCCAGAGCAGCGAAAGTGATCCCATCACAGATTGTTCAGCAGCAGCAGCGGTAACATTAAATTCCTACATGCTCTGCTCAGCAACATGATACAGTGAAAAACATGAACACAAGTTCATGAAATTAAAGCTGATTCCCAGAGGAGCTAATGAATGTTCTTTTTATTCACCTTATATTTCCTGTTCAATTTCTGTAAATAAACAAAAACACTCGTTTCTCTTTTAACCTATTGTCCTTCTGCAGTCTTTGGGCTGGCCTTAAGCTGCAGTATTAGTCAAGCTGCTCACTATTTTTAGAAATAAGCAATTCAATAAATCACTTGAAAGTATCATCAAGCCAATGGGGACTCTTATTCAGAAGAAATTTAAAAAGAAAAACCAACACATCATTGCTCAATCCACAGCAGTATTTACAGAGCAGACACCAGCAAGGACCAGCATGCTCCTGGCTGGTCAAGCAGCCAAGCTCTCATTTTTGAGGCACCAATTTATCCCACTAGTATAGTAAGAGCTCTCTGGTGCTCTTGTAACACTGGAATTTCTAATCTAGCAGCTGGGAAAACAGAGTAGGACTTGAGGGTTCAAAGCTGATTTACAGGATTCTTAAGACTTCTCTGTAACCTTGGGTCTGAAGAAAGCTTGGAAGAGCACAGGATCAAGAAAGGCACAGATGGTCTGTGCATCTGCACTTGTCACAGGACACATTACAAATGTTAATTACCAGCCCATGAAAAGCACTTCCTCAATACTTAGTTTTCAGATGAAAAAAAATGTCATTTCTATCTCCAAGGAAGACCCAGGGAACTACAGGCTGGCTAGTCAGCCTCACCTTGATCGCGGGGAAGGGATCGCAAGACAGGGAGGAGTGGGTGATACACTCGATGGTCATCCTGCCACCCAGAGAAACCTTGACAGGTTAGAGAAACGAGCCAGCAAGAACGTCAAGAAACCCAGCCAGGGGAAATGTGAAGTCCTGGACCTGCGGAGGGACAATCCCAGGCACTAGTTTGTGCTGGAGGCCACCCAGTTGGAAAATAGCTTAGTAGAAAAGGCCCTGGGTTCCCAGTGGACACCAAGTTGAACACGAGCCAGCAATGAGCCCTTGTGGCAAAAACGTGAACCATGTCCTAGGCTGCATTAAGCAAAGTATTGAAAGCAGGTGGAAGGAAGTGATCCTGCCCCCTCTAAGGCACTGGAAAGGCCACACCTGGAATGATAGGTTCAGTTCTGGGATCCCAAATTCAGGAAAGACATGGACACACCACAGAAAGTGCAGCAAAAGGCCACCAGTGATTTCAACATGGAGAAGAGAAGGCTTTGGAGAAACCTCATTACAGCCTGCCAGTACCTCAAGGGGACTTGCAAAAAGGAGGGAGAGGGACTTTTTATATGGGCAGATAGTGACAGGACAAAGAGCAACGGTTTTAAAATGAAAACAGGGCATGTTTAGAGTAGCTGTTAGGAAGAAATTCTTTACTCAGAGGGTGGTGAAGCACTAGAACAGGTGCCCAGAGAAGTGGTGGATGCCCTAGCCCTGAAGTGTTCAAGACCAGGTTGGATGGAGCTCTGAGCAACCTGGTCTAGTCAGTGAGTGACATCACTCTCCATGACAAGAGGCTTGGAACGAAATGTTCTTTAAGGTGCTTTCCATTCCAAACTGTTCTATGATTCTGTGATTAAAAGACTGGATTATCTCTCCTATGAGGAGAGCTGGGACTGTTCAGCCAGAAGAGAGGGCTTTAGGGGAATCTTAAAAATGTCTACAAACACTTGAATGGAGGGAACACAGAACCAGGCTCTTCTCAGTGGTGCCCAGTGCCAGGACCGGAGGCGACGGTCACACACTGAAACACCGGAGGTTCCCTCTGAACATCAGGAAACACTTCTTCACTATGAGGGTGACCCAGCACCGGCACAGATTGCCCAAAGAAGCTGTGGAGCCTCCTTGAAGATATTCAAAACCCATCTGGACATGGTCCTGGGCAATCAGCTCTACATGACCCTACTGGAGTGGGGGGGTTGGGCCAGGTGATCTCCCAGGGTCCCTTCCCAACTCAAACATTCTGTGACAAAGACTGAGCAGCACATCTCTACCCACTGGTATGTACTGAATACTTGAAAGCTGTCAACTGATCATTCTCAACTGACCTCATTCTAGACTGAAAAGAATACATCAAATAGAGATCAGAACTGTTAGTGGCTTCACCTTTATTCTTACGTAGTTACAGTTTTCTAATACAATTCCTCTTAGAGGCAAAGTGGTTACGTTTGGTCTGTGTCCAAACAACGACAACAACAACAAAATTACATGAAAAAATCATCAGCAAAATAGTCGCATTCCTTCTTTATTAGGGGAGAGTGGAGAAAAAAAATACTATCTTACTTTCTCACTACCCCCAGCTCTGCCTCCAGTAATCCGTATTATGTATACACTTTGAAATTTTTTCATAAGGAAGAAAACAATCCCAAGTCTAGCCATGAATTTTCCACATCAACTTCACTAGACAGGTTTTCACTCAAGAACAACAAGAAACTGAATGAAGTTTGAAATTTAAAAATTAATTAACTTTATCTACTTACAGAAATATGGCTAAGCTGCTGGTGTTTATCTGCCTCTCTCATCTCACCCTTTAGTTGTTCCCCACAGTCCATCAGTGTCCATTCATATATCATGTTACTCTTTGCAGAAGTGGGCAGACCAGGATCATGCTTGTTCTGAGTTCGTACACAGCCTAGCCTAACAGGTTCCAAGTTCAGGACATGAGTTCTGGTGTTCTAATAACTAGCAGTATTTATAAAAAAACATTATCATTATTAGTCTGAAAGGGAACATTTACTTTTTCTCTTAAGTTCTTAATGTGTCTTGCAAGGTCTCTCCTCCACTAATCAAATCTGGTATTTGAAGCTTGTATTTTGCAAACTGCCTCTTAAAATACATTTGCACACACATATGAAAGCTCAATTAAATAACACTTTGCTAATTAAGCAGGAAAACCCATTTTTTTTGTCCACAATGAGTAAATAGTCCATTCAAACAGCAAAGCTGAAAGTCCGATTTAAAGGATAGCAATGAATTCACACCTGGCTTTAGAAAGAAGGAGCAAAAGAGCAGAGTGAATTCAATGCAGCTGAACAACACATAAGTAACAGGCAACTGATTTCTTCCACACAAGCTCTAAAGATTCTTCTGAATCCCATAAATCACATGGATGTCTTTATCTTTAAAAACACAAAAAAAAAAGGGTGAAAAAATCAACCCAAAACATAACAAACCACAAAAACTGTGTCCAAAAGCATAATTTTTCATGAACTCCTACCACTGTCTGCCATTCTCACTCTGAAACCTCTGGAACAGACTTGTACATGCTCCTTACTTTGTACCTGTTGTACAGGTTCACTTCACAAGGTGGCTAAAACTGAGCCAAATGTTAAACTGTAAGCATGAAGTTAAAGTCTTGCTTACACTGCTTGGGCTTTTGTATTCCTCTACCATCACTGCACAGGTCTCTGGGCCTTTAATTTTCAGACTCTTCATCTGATCATTGACCATAATTTTGGGAGCTATGTATTTGCAAGATCGAATCCACTTGTGGGAAGTTCATCCTTCTGAACTACAAAGAGGTGCTCACAAACAAGCCAGTATCTGGAACAGGTAGTACCATGGGTGAGGAACAGGTGCAGCACCCATAGTCAGCTGGATTAGGAATGTCGTGTGTTCCATACTCTTAGCCTGGGGATAGAAATTGGGCTGGAGATAAACTGGCAGCTCAACTGGGCTGAACAGAAGAAAGCACTAACCCCTTTACTACTCATAACAGTAGAGAAAACATTGCAACATGCTGGCATGTTATCACAAGCCCATGTTCACTACTAGCCCACATTCTCAATCATAGCACTCTAATGGTTTACAGGCAAATTAGCACAGCTCTGCTACTTGCAGTGGGGTTTTCTTCTAAGTAGCCAATAAAGTCAGCATTGCAGACTGCTGATAGACCCTACTTCAAAACTCCTTATCATCAAACCCAGCAGTTTCCACAGACTGCATTAACCCTAGCATGGTACTAATGTGGCTGTTTGTGATATCTGAACTAGGCTGCATACAAAAGATGAATTAAAGAGGACTGCAAATTAACCTGCACTCCAAAACAAAGTACTAGTAATTACACTATTTATACTTTTTTATCTCATTTCAAATGGCTGAAAATCCAAATGCAGCCAAAGCAAATATGGGCTGCACAGAAAAAGTTTCTCATGCAAAACGACTCTGCATAATCAGCACTTTGGTGTTATTCGTTTCCATATAGACATTAATGAACTAGTTCTGACAAAGTAAGAAAACACAGCACTTCTCAACAAGGCTTTACAGGCTCTCAAAGACTCTCTGGTTATTCTGCCATTACCCACCAGCCACACACAGCACACTCATGCCTCTTCCAGCATGGTAGCATAGCAGGGGAGAAAAAGCAACAAAAATGCTCTCCAGTGTTCTCCTCTTGGACATCTGCTCAGCTACAGCAACATAAAGACACAATTTTAGTATCTTCCCCATGACCATCAGTCTCTCTTTTTTTTCATATATGTTGTCTCTTTCCACAACTTCAGAAACTGGAGAAATAATACATATCTTTATAAAGTACTTCTTCTTCTCTATCCCCATGCTTAAGAGTGAAGGTCAAAACCAGACTACCAAAGGCACAGCCACACAGTGGCCTTCTTTCTGGAGCAGAGAATATGGCTGTAAAACCTAACAGCGCCAGCACTTTGCTGATTTTGACTAGCAGACCAAATTCTCAGGTACCTTTTAACAACTTAGTTCCACTGACCCTGTGATGCTTTCATCCATGTATCACAGGCAGTCCATAGAAGGGACTTTGTCACAAGCCCCTGAAACCTCTAGCTTTAAAATGCCATTCCACCCAAGGGCACAGACATCAAGTGTACATGTGAATACACACCAGAACACAGTGTGATGGTTTTTAATTGCATTATCCAGATAATATACAAAGCCAGCACCCAGACCACTTTGCTTTCAAGTCCAAATAAATTCTGAAGATGTTCAGGATGTCTCTTATTATGAAGAGTATCAGTCACAGCAACAATTTATGCCACCTCTCAGTTCTGGACACCCCTTCAATATACTTTGCTCCCAGTTCCCAATTCAGAAGCTCAGGTCTGGGAGTCAAATGCTGTTGACTCCATGCCACTTCTCCATTTGGAAGGAATTCCAGTTGACGAATCACAATCAGATAGTGCCAGTCATATTACCCTCCCAGTGTTTTGCAGTTGGACCTCTGTATTCATTTCATGCCTGCTTCTCTCATTAATAGAAACACAACCTGCTTGGAAAACCCACCTTCCCACACACTTAGGGCCACATAGCCAGAGCTACTTTCGGGCAGCACCTTTGCATTTCAGTTGCTTCAGGCTTAAAAGCACTCAGAAACACAGGGCCAAGGGCAGAGAAGTTTAATCTGTTGCTTTAAAATTACTTGGAAGAACCCTCACATTAAGCTTTGAGAACTCCCACACTAACAACCTCTAAAGAAATACACAGAAACCAAAGATAATTTATTTACAATGTTAAATTTTAAGCATTCGTAGTTTATAGCTCTCAAAAGTATGAACAAAGAAAGGAGAAACCGAGCAGGTAATGACAGTTAGAAATATTTCTCCAAAAAGGGTAAATATGTGCACCTGCTTATCAACGGTGACTTGACCGTTTATTACACACACTAAAAGTAGCCTAATAGGTGTCACATTACTACACTCATCTCATCTATGAGGAAGGTTTACTATTCACATAAGTAAATATATGCAAGCACAGTATTTTTGTACGTACACATACTCCTAAGCATAAGGCAGAAACACCAGCAACTTCTAACGGTCCTACTACTTGAAAGCATGTTGAGGGTTGACAAAGCGAACAGTTATATTCCCACATTATATGCAGATTATACCTATGTAATCCAGTTATATTTCAGTTTATTGTGCTCCACTTGAGAATTTCACTCTTTTTTCCTATTAGGTGCACACAGGAGGCTCCTCTAAGCCTCCTCTACCACTTAAGACTTTCAGTACTAAGGGGAGAATGATGGGACCAGAAGCCCATTAGGGTGCTCTTCATCCTAAGGCTACCACTCAAGTGGCAAGTGTTGGTTCTGTAGCAACAAAGTTGTTCCAGCCTGTCAGGCCTCAGTACCATGGATTACCTGACCCAGACACCATAACCACAACTCATGGCATTTGACACACTCCCTGAAGAGCTACAGTCTGATGACCCAACTGTGTCAGACTGACTCTCAGTGCTGTAACAAAATTGCTCTGAAGCAATATGGGGATAACTTGCATTTCTGCTGCTATTTTCCTTTGTGTGTTGTTTGTTTTGGATTTGTTTCCTTCCCCCCACCCTCCCCATCTGTGGATACAGGAAAGACCCCGGTGGTAATACAGGACTCCTAATTATCCAACCCTGAGCTCTTATTAAGCAAGAATTATTACCTAGATTAAAAAAAAACCAAAAATCAATTAAAATGGGTGCCCTTTAAACTTTCATACACATTTATTTTCCATAACCAGTGCGTATCTATCACACGAATCCTCTATAGTACTATACATAGACTTAATCCTACCACCCTGGTTATCCCAAGAGAAAAATAATAACCGAAAACAGTTCATAATAAAATCATTAAGCCTAAATCTGCGGGATCTCAGGCCGTGGGTGTGTTCATCAGGTTGTTCCAAACCGCACCGATTTCAGCGCACTGCCCGCGCACGCTTCTATGGGATTTGAAGCGGGCCTCTGCACAAAACGGCTGCATTCCTAAACTTTCCACAGCTTGCCCACCCAGGCCTCCTGACCACGGCCACCCGCGCTCGCAGGAGCCCCGGCCGGCCCCGGCGGCTCGCACGCCCCGCAGGCACAGGTCTCCGAACACCTCTGCGCACACGGCCGGGTTGAACATCCTTACAACCCCCGCCAGCCGCGCGCTTCACCCAGCCAAGTCTCCGCTCCCAATGCTCAAACTCCTTCAGACTCCGCTGGCTCCCCACGCCCCCCGCCCGCTTTTAGCCAGCCGCCCCCGCCGCCCGCTTTGCCTGGGACTTGCTGAGGGCCGGTCCGCCCGCCGTAGGAGTCCTCGCAGCCCCCGGGCGCCAGCCCGCTCCCTGCTCTGTCGCCAGCCCCAGGCCGCCCCC
>VWPU01010630.1:0-87464 GCA_013398955.1 Callaeas wilsoni
GAAGGAAGGAAGGAAGGAAACGTTCTACAGAATTCATTGATAGGAAAGTTTCAGTTCAAGAAATGGATCTCTTTGCAATAAATCAACCTCCATATCATATTTACGCAGTATATTTGGAAAATCCCATCCTTTATGGAAGGAATTACTACATAATAAGTAAGAGTATTTTTTATTATTTTCACAAACCTGTGCATTGCTGCAACATCTTATTTTCAAGTATGCTAAACCACTTTATCCTGGTCTATAACTTTGTGCATCCTGGAAGAAGGAGTGTCCATAGAAAAATTCTTTTTTCCCAAGTCTCCAAATATAGAGAATTTGAGAGAGTCATTAAGATCTGTGATCTCTGTTTAGATAATGATAGTGATAATTATCTAGACATGCACAGAACATTTTGTCAGACTGGGAGAAAGTCTTATCAGAGACTGTCTTCAAAGACATTTTCTGCATGATCCTATGTGGTTTCCTATCCCTTCAACATATCGCACCAATTATTATAATAATGTTCACATGTCAAAATTATGAGCTTTTCTTTTTCCCATTGCAGCTTAGAGTAGATTTATGAAAATTAATTGAACAACTTGGAGTTCCTTACTACCAACATGTTCTCCTGTAAAGTGTATTTAGACACTTACAAGAAGGTACACAGATGACTGATCAAAAGATGATATAAACGCATATCAGCTTAATAGAACTGGAGCAGCTATTTTTTTAAATTCTGAAAAAAAACCCAGCTACTCTATCCCTGGAAGTGTGGCAATGGTATTTGTTAAAATCCTGAACTTTTGTTCTTTCTCTCACTTTATACATAGGTTTTCAAGCCTGCCTCTATAAATAAGTCATATATTGGGTATTTACATACTGTGCACTAGTGGAAACGTTGTATGATGGTTCTCCTATTCAGTTCCTATGCTTATCTAGTTTAAAAATATGAATAAGTCCCTAGAAATGGAAAAGTGTAAATATTGAAAACAGCTAAATACAATTTTTTATGCACATAATTATGACGTGCAGCTCACAGATATTTGAATGTGCAGTAATTGTTCTATTATTTGGCATTTTTTCATCATCTCTGTTATTCAGTTGTTGTTTTAATACATATTAATCATTCAAAATGGCATTTAGATGCTACAATGAACTAACTGTTCAGGGCATTTTCTGTGGGGAGCTTCACACTAATAACTTTTATCCCTTTCCAAATTAGAGGATTAAAAACCCCAACTACTTATATTTCACCTCCTGGTAGACTGCAGGACATCCTAGAGATGCCACCACTGATACCATTCTATAAGATATCAATATACCTGCAGGGCATCAGAATCTAGGAAAGAATGATAGCTTTAAATGCAGCATGGGCTGGTTGGAGTGTGTCTGAAGGAGAACATTTGTGGAGAATAGATATATTCCTTTTCTTTTTCCATCAAAGAAGTACACACTTCTTTGAAGAAGATTATTATTTTATTGCAGTTTGGTTTTGTTTCATTTCGGTTTGAATTTAGTTTATTCTGCTTTTGTTTGGTTGACTGAAACTAATTGGACAGGGAGCATTAGCAAATCGGATTGTCTCAGTCTCTGGAGGAAGTAGGATGGGATTCATCTGACTGAATTCTGTGTCTAAGTTGGTCACTCTAGGACACAATTTGCAGTCAATATTCAAACGTGAGAATATATCTAAAACACAAACGATGATTTGTGCCTTATGTAAGCACTATCATAGTTATAAATATCTATGCACTGTGGATGTGTAAAATTAGACATATTGTTCTCACTGTCTCTCCATATTCCAGATGAGACCGAAAAGATGATCAGCTTCTTAAGACATGCATTACCAGAGGCTGATATGAGAAGGACATAAAGTGCTCCTCCAATGATGATTGCATGGATTTTAACATAGCACTAAGGCAGTCTTGTGCAGGATGGGTAATAGCTGGAGTTCTCCTGAGTCCAGGCACTCTCTGCAAAGAGATTTGATAATCAGACTTTAGAGGCAGCAGAATGTCTTGTGATTAGAGCAGACAAAGAGTGATCAGATCATATCAAACATATGGTGTTAATGAAACCAGTTTGACTAATATAGTGATGAACACATGCCTCACAGGCATGGGCTCTCTGTCAACTCTATGTTTCTTTTCAAAAAAATAGATCCTCTGGGAACAGAAATGAGTTAGTCAAGTATTTGTCCACCTCTTTTTTTCCCTGCAAAGCAGTGTACTGCAAATCTACATTATGCTGAAAGAATTAATCACTTACACTTTTTATTGTCCATAAGAACTTAGTGATGGAAGGTACAAGGTCATAAGCCTCTGTGGGCAAATGTTCCAGAAGCCAAAACCTACCCACAGGAGCACTAAGAAGAGATTTTTTCCCAGGAAAACCAAACCAAACCAAACCAAACCAACACAACCCAAAATATAACAAAATAAAACAAAGCAAAACACTAAGTCTGGGTAGAAAAAAGCTGCCTTGAACACTGCTCTGAATATGCTCATATCATGCGGGTGAAAACCTAAGCCCGGTAAACAACTTGTGTCACACAGGAAATTTTGTTACCTATTTCTTTGTACCCTTTCAGAATTAGAAAGTTCTCCTTAAAAATATTTGGGGGGGGGGGGGTGGGGAGAACCACACTAAAAATCTCTCCAAAAAATGAGACAGCACCCACAACAACAAAACCAACTTGGTATGATTTCATTGTGTTATTAAAGCAAACACTATTTAGGGATGAGAAATATAAATTGAAATTATCAGATTTAGAGAGGCATTTCATTGTCTTGAAAGCAAAATCCTGAGATAAACTTTGCAGTGTGCAGAATATCTTGTGTAAGAAATGTAGTCTACCTTCCAGTTCCTTAGGCTCAAAATATTGATTTCCTTTCCTTTCCTTTCCTTTCCTTTCCTTTCCTTTCCTTTCCTTTCCTTTCCTTTCCTTTCCTTTCCTTTCCTTTCCTTTCCTTTCCTTTCCTTTCCTTTCCTTTCCTTTCCTTTCCTTTCCTTTCCTTTCCTTTCCTTTCCTTTCCTTTCCTTTCCTTTCCTTTCCTATCCTTTCCTTTCCTTTCCTTTCCTTTCCTCACTCTCCCCTCTTTTTTTCCTGCCTTCTATATTTTCTTTCAGTGTTAGTAGCACTGAACTTTACTACTTTTAGGGGGGACAGGGGCAGAAGGCACTATAAAGCTAAATTACAGCCAATCAGATTGTACTCACAGCTGAACCATTAGACAAATTGCCGCTCGTGAAATTTGCCATGGGTCAGGAGACTGAGTAATTTCATTTTAATCAGTCTTATTTGAAGCACATTTGCCATTGCAGCAAAAGATTCAGAGAAAGTGAAATTTGGCAAAGGGAATGCATAAAGGGATGTAACGGGAGATGACCAAAGAAGGCATCCTTTGTAGGGTGGCGGTGGTTTTTTTGTTTGTTTTTTTTTGTTTTGTTTTTTTTGGTTTGAAGATTTTTTGGTGTATTTTTGTTGTGTTTTGTTGGTTTTTTTTTTTTTTGGGGGGGGTGGGGTTGGGTTTTTTTTGTTGTTATACACTGAGCAGTTACCATATCAAAGCTAAGAGTTTTAAATATTAGCAGAGATCTTGGAATCATCGTCTAGTCTGAAATAATTTGAAGCTTTACCACGGCCTTTATTACTCATACAGTTAAACTGTCCCAAATTATATCCGAAGTATGTGTTCCCTTAATGTTGACTCTGGCTAAATCAGTACAATTTTACACACAAGGCCTTCACCCATCTACAGTTTTCTCTTTTACTCTCTTCCCCTGAGTTTTAATACCCTCTGAAATTTGCAGTGTTTCTGCATGCTCCACAAGCAGAATAAAAATACAACTCAACTGCACAGCAAAGTACTTTTTTTTTTAAAGAACCATCTTAGAGTCTTTAGCCAGTAACTAGAATTGCTAATGCAAATTACATTAAGATTTCCCTCAAATTGCTTGTATTTCATAATCAGAACTCTGCATGCCGATTAGGTTATAGCTGTGGGGAAGAGCTGATCTTAACACATGAGGAATTACTGTGCGTAAAAGAAGAAAATTTATTTTAAAAGTTCATTTCTAATTTCTTAGGGAAACTGGAGGTAATAATGAGGCTTTGCACGTATTTAATTTTAAAATACAGATCTTTAAGTGTTTGAGCCAAACAATAAAGAAGCCAAAATACTATTTTCCCCCAGCTAGAATTTAGAAACAAGGTCAGGTATATATAGTTTCTCAAAGAGTACTTAGCAAAGAAAAAACATTAACAGTAAAGTCATTCCTTGTGTAACACAGCTGATCAAAGCCTAGAATATGCGGAAATGGGTTGAATGGCTCTTATCTTCTTTTTATTAAAAATAAAATAAAGTGTTTAGAGTCATTATTTTAACAAAGCTAATTCAAAGGTCCTTTCAGGGCTTTCCTTTGGGGAATTTTGGGACTCTGTACAAACTATTTTGTTAAATCCTGCATGACTCTTTTATCAGTATAGTTATATCAGTACTAGTCATTATGTAAATACAGTTATGTAAGTGATGAAGTTCAGTGATGAGTGACACCTTCTATTGCTACCACATCTGGTGCTCCTTGTTTAATAATATCAAGGTACTCAGATGCTACAGAATAACAGAAAGAAAACAAAGGGGAGGGGGGAAAGAACAACATTGGCAACAACAAAACAAATAAAAACAACCAAGCCCTCCAAACCTCAGACTTTTCTAATCTGACAATCTAAAGGCAAAGAGGAACTCAGTTTGAGAAGTGCAGATTTTACCATGAAAAACTACATATAGGTACATGTTAACAAGTGGTCTCTGCTGGGGGAGGATTTTCCAAGTTACCTGTGCAGGCACATTTATTTTTGTTCTTTTTTTTTTTTTTCCCCCTTCATTTCAGGAATCTCTTTTTGCTTTGGTGGATTTTTTTTGTTTTGTTTTTGTTTTTTTGGGTTTTTTTTAAATTATAGAATCATTCACAGATTTTTATTAGTGACTATATGAGATACATGAGATACTTTAGAAAAATACCTCCGTTATCACCGGTACATCATTAATAATATCGATCACATAGTAAGCACTTTTAACACTGAGTTTTAGACTTGTGATGTATTTCATAGAGATTCCAGGTGCATGAAAGTTTTAATTATCTACTTCTTACATATTTTGTTAAAATGTGATGCAGTTCCTCTTCATTAAAAAAAAAAAAGGGCAAGAATCAGATTTTTCATTAATATACTTGGTTAGATTTATAGGGATTTTTTTTTTTTAAAGAAAGCTACACAGAGCTAAGGAATGGTGTTTCATTCATCGGTTTTGACAAAAAATATAAAAATCCCTTTGTACACCCATTTTGCTGAGGACTTCAGTAGGCCTTATAGGGAAATTGCATTTGTCAGAAAGTGCGTGGTTGATATGAGCTCGTCGGGATGGGACTGACAGTCCAGAGAGCTTGTCAGCTGAGCCATCAGCTCTCAGCATGATCGGTGTATGATGTCCAGATACCAGATTGCATAACAACAACTCTAGCAAATTTATTGATTTTGTTTTTTCCTCCTTTGAGTGTAGGAGCAGGACAGTTTAACACATGTAGGAGCCCTGAAGGTTGTTGCCAGAAAGAGCTTTCTTCTGTTAAGTATAGTAGTGTCATTCTTTCTGTGTTAGACCAGAAGTAGAGTTAGTATGACCAGAATGATCAGTTGTGAACCTAAGTTCCAAGAACAAATCTCTGAAGAAATGTACATTTTTAAGACAAGAATATATGCCTATAGGGAAAAAATGTTTTTCAAACGTGGAGCATGATAAATACATGAATCATAAAATATTTTATTGTATGATCAATACTGTATGGTTAAAATTACAGCAAAATGATATTTACATATCATTTTTATGTTCTTTCTCTTCATTAGGTTTTTTACTTATGTGGTTCATTTGAAAACAGAGATGTCATTAGTTTCTTTGTATCTCATTTTTTATTGAAGCACTCTTCAAATAATTATTTTAGTATCTAATATATCCTTTTGATTTTAGATCTGATTCATGCCATCATGTATCCCACTGTGGTGTTCTCATAAAGCTGAATTCATTTCACTTTATATTAACCAACTAAGATATAGGTATCCAAATTGTTGGGCTTTGACCCTGGCTGGGTGCCAGGCACTCACCAAGGCCATTTTATCATTCCCCTCCAGAAGTTGACACAAGGGGAGAGAAAATATTACAAAAAGTTAGTGAGTTGAGATAAAGACAGAGAGAGATCAGTCACCAAAAGTCATCACAGTTAAAACAGACTCAACTTGGGGATATTAATTAACTTTATTGCTAAGAAAATCAGAGCATGATAGTGGAAATTAAAACAAATTTTAGAAACCATCCCCCCAACCCTTCCTGTTTTCATGTGCTTTGCCTCCTACCTCTCAGTGATGAAGGGAGTCAGATCTCCATGAACTTCTCCAGCAAGAGTCTTGTCCTTGGGCTACAGCTTTTCACCAACTCATCCAACACAGATCCCTTCCCCCAGGGTCAATCCTTCAGGAGCAAGCAGCTCCCGTGTGGGTCCCCCAGGAGGTCACAGGTCCTGCCAGCAAACCTGCTCCAGCCTGGACTCCTCTCTCCATGGAGTCACAGGTCCTGCCAGGATCCTGCTCCAGCATGGGTATCCTGTGGGGTCACAGCCTCCTTTGGGCATCCCCCTGCTCCAGCCTGGGCTCCTGCAGGGGCTGCAGGTGGATCTCTGCTCCCCCGTGCCCTCCCTGGGCTGCAGGGGCACAGCTGCCTCACCATGGGCTGTGCCAGGGGCTGCAGGGGAATCTGAGCTCCAGAGCCTGGAGCAGCTCCTGCCCCTCCCTCTGCACTGCCCTGGGCGTCTGCAGGGCTCTTCCTCGCACACATTCTCACTCTGTTCTTCTCTTTTTCTTCTCTTTCCATGCAAAGATTCCCTTCATTTCAACAGAATTATTTTCAGACAGATTAGACCCAACATAAACCAGTGAAACCATAACAAGAAAACAACAACAAAAAAAGCTGTGACCAATGGTTTCTTTGATGTTTTTGATGTTTCATAGCATGGTTTTGTTAATTTTGTGTTTTCATAGACTGTTCTTTTATTCTCTGTAGGACCGCAGTATAAATTCTCAGCTGTAAGGGTTAAATAAAGATGAATGAACATTTAGAAATTACTTAAAGTAACTACAGCATTAGATAAGCAAATTGTGGAATTAAACAAATCTCGTTTGTGCTTAGCAACAACATTATTGTTTCACAGGTGTAATGGATACCATTAATACAAAATATGAGCCTTTGAGGAGGGTTAAATTGAAGAGAGAGATCTGGGATGCTTGTTTTTCCAAAGCTCTTGCTGATGGCAAGAACATCATAATTGGGATATGTTTAACCACAAGTCTATCCTACATGCTCACTAGCACTATCCATAACTATCACATCTATGAGGGTACAGAGCTGATGTTCTTAAACTTCCCACAAGATAGAACCCTGGAGGTATCTGTGCTCAAGTTTTTCTACACAAAAGTTAAAAATAAGCTGGAAGGCAGCACATGCTGAACATGACTCACTGGTGTCAGTGTTCATGCATTGTGTTGAAGAGTTTCTTGGCTATAATTCTTCCTTCAAAGCAGTTTCCTACTAGCACTTTCTAACCTGTTCCAGGGTAGCTTTTCTTTCACAAAATTCTTCATTCATGTCACCTTCTGTCCCTCTGTCTCTGGTTTTCACATCACCCTTTGCTCAGCTAGGTCTCTTATTTTAATGAGGGAGTTGGACAGTCACTTTCAGAGAAATTATTGAAATGCTCTCTTTCACTCCCAAAACAGTAACAATAGCTGTCTGATGTGTTCCTAAACATACTTTTGAAAAGGATGTATTATTCAGTATATTTAGTATCCATAAAAAAAAACCCAAAACAAATAAAGAAGTAATATAAAAAATTTATATAAGGTTAATTTTTAAAAATGAAAAAATATATACATATATGACAAGTAATTTATATCATTATGCTAACAAAATGCACTTTAAAGAAGGAATCATGATGATTTAGAAACTTAGACTGTAAGTCAGAAATCAGGAAGTTTTCTGATTGTGTGTCTATAATTAAGGTTTTGTTCCTCTTACCAGTTATAGCCTGACTCAAGTTTTGCTTAATGTAGAACAAAAATACAATCAGTACATAAACACCATATTGTCCTGTTCAAGCACCTTGAAAGTTGTTAAAAATCATACTTTTTGGCTCAGTAATTATAGCTGATATGTCAACCAGGAATATGATGTGCTAGAACAGAGTGAATGCACATATGTGTATATATATACACACATTTATATTTTTATTAGAAGACATTTTGTGACCTAAAAGAAAATTATTATGTGGAAAACAAAATGCCACTCTTTCTGTACTTGAATACATGTAGAAATAGATTTTGCTTGTTGTTTTTTTTTTGTTTGTTTTTAGTTTTGTTGGGGTTTGTTGTTGTTGTTGTTGTTGTTTTTCCCAAAATTTATCTGAAAACTGTAGAAATACTCTGAAAATAAAAGTTTTGGGAAAGTGTTTTAAGAAGGTTCAAAAAGTTGTTTTTCATTAAAACATAAACCTATAAACCAAACTATATTTCAAAAATACACTCCCAAAGGTGTGTTGGAAATGCGCACATTCAGTTTTCTAGTCTTTAGTGCTGAAAAGCAAAAATCTGTTCTAAACAAAATTTTATCAGAACAGATGTCATGGTTTAACCCCAAGCCACTCCCAGTCACTCACTCACTCCCTCAGCAGCCGGATCAGGGAGAGAGCTGGAAGGGTAAAAGTGAGAAAATTCATGGGTTGAGATAAAGACAGTTTAATGGGAAAGCAAAAGCTGTGCACACAAGCAAAGCAGAACAAGGAATTAATTCACTGCTTCCATGGGCAGGCAGGTGTTCAGCCATCTCCAGCAGAGCAGGGCCCCATCATCCACAGTGGGCACTTGGGAAGGCAAACACCATCACCTCAAACTTGCCCCCTTCCTCCTTTCCTCCACCCACTTTATATCCTGAGCATGAGACACACGGTCTGGAGCACGCCTTTGGTCACTTGGGGTCACCTGTCCTGGCTGTCTCCTCCCAGCCTCCCAAGCATCCCCAGCCCCTCTCCAGCCTGGCAGTACAAAAAGCAGCAAAAGCCTTGGCTCTGTGCAAGCCCTGCTCAGCAATAACGAAAACACCTCTGTATTATCACCCCTGTGCTCAGCACAAACCCAAAACACAGCCCTGGAACAGCCACTGGGAAGAAAATTAACTCTACCCCAGCCAAAAACAGCCCAGCAGACAAAACTTCAATTTAAAGTTTTTTCTAGAAACTTTCTTTTTGAAATGACATCATTCTGATGAGGAGCTTTTAATGGGGTTTGTTTCCTTTTGTTATATTTTTTATGAACAGTTATAGAAGTTATATATTTTAACCCCTCCACTTCTGGCATCTTTCCTGTCACTTTGTGACAATATGTGCTATTTTCAAAGATATTGTGGGCTGCTTGAGATGAGAAGAAATCTTCAGAGAATGTGTACCATTTTCCCCTTGAAAATCATCTGAATCACATCAGGTTCCTATCACTCATGTCATTTTCCATGATGTTCCATGACACACACTGAAAACACAGGCAGAAAAAGCCACTTTAACAGTTTCTGTTGGTTTTGGTGGTTTGTTGTTTTTAGGGTTTTTTTAAATCCCAGCCATCTGCCAGAATGTATTATCCTCAAGAGCACTGACAGAACAGGTTTCTTTAAAAACGTGATTAAAAGAGTCACAAAATGTCAATGAGTAAAGAAAGAAAGATAGCAAAAGACACAGTCTCTTAATTACTGCTTTACATCCAAAGTATTAGATTTAATAGTTAATTAACTTTCTTCGGATAGTCTGATCCACTGATACAATGTAATCTAAATGTATCCTCACTTTATATTTCCAAGATAATTATTACTGACTATATGTATACATGTCTTATAAAAGAATAATAAAAATATCCTCCCTCTCATGACAGTAACAATTATTTATCTTGTGTATATTGACTAATCTTGATTTTACTGAGGAGATACAGACAAATATAATTTTTTTAAAGCAGCTTCTTGAGAAAAAAAAAAAAAATTGTGAGATTAAGTCTTTATTGCCTCCAAAAGTTTTGTAGAATTTTGAAAGAGGTGTTTCAAAACACGTTGGAATAAGATATAGATGTTTCTCACATTGCTTTGACCAAGTGAGGTCAATGTTAAACTCCCTTCCTAGGGTTGACTTTGAATGCCTACATCAAGGTTAGAGCAGCAATGCCCAAGCTTCAAACAGTGTGACATCCACGCTGAGATAGCTACTTACTGTAAAAAGATAATCTTTTTTTATTGTAGACCTACTTTTGAGAAATTTCATGTAAAAGTTGTGTCTGCCAAGGAAGCCATCTCTATTATGCCTACAAACAGAGGACAGAAATTTATTTCTCCGTGGGGGAGTTTTATCCCAGGCTAAAGTAAGATGTCTCACAGACATCTTTAGATATTTAAATTTAGGCGATATGAATCCTACCTTTAGTAATTAACTTTGGAGTAAATAGATGGGACACCAATGAATTAATTTTCCCTCTGTGTTCTTTACTTAAGAAACCTCTATCCTCACATATTTTTAAAATGACAAAGATACAGGTGAAATTTGAGTGATTTAGTGATTCAGCAATGAAATCTCAAATACTTGAAAAAGACTGAGTAGACCTTTTTCTTTTCTTTTCTTTTTTTTTAAATCAACCCTCCAAAACCCAAACAGTGAGCAAAGATCTGGGGATAAAATACTTTCAACATTATTTTAAAGTGAGAAATCATCAGCAAACTTCCTTAGGGTACATTCTATCCCTTCATGCAGGCTGTTGACAAACAAGTTGAATCAGACTGGACCCAATATTAATCCCTGGGCAGTGCCACTGCCTGCAGGCCTCCAACTGGGTTCTGCTGCACTGATCACAACCCTCTGAGCTCTGCCATTCAGCCAGTTCTGGATCCACCTCACTGTCCATTTATCTAACCCAGATTCCCTGGGCTTACCTGTGAGCATGTTATGGGAGACAATGTGAAAAGCCTTGCTGAAAAAAAGTAGATGACATTTCCTGCTCTCTCCTCATCAACATGTTGTCAAGATCCAGCTACTGGCCCTACACAGGACAACTCCAGGAATCATACCCTGTGCCTGAGAGCATTGTCCAAATGCCTCGTGAACTCTGGCAGAGTTGGTGCCATGCCCACTTCAGTGGGGAGCCTGTTCCGGTGCCCAGCTACTTCGTGGGAGAAAAAAAATGTCCTGATATTTGACCTCAGCCTACCCTGATACAGCTCCATGCCTTTCCCAAAGGTACTGCCACTGACCACAGAACAAAGAGGTTGGTGCCTGCCCCTCAGACCTGAGGTCTAAAAGGCTCATTATCCGTTTTGTTTTATTTTCATAAAAGACAGGCTACATCATCCGTTTTGTTTTATTTTCATAAAAGATTGGAGTGGTACATCATTCCTGTGCACAGCTGTACACTGCACCCAGAGCAAAGGGACACATGTGGGCCCCAGAGCACGAAGGTTCACTGGAGATTGTTCAGCTGGTGCACACAAAGGATACACCAGCACTCATAAAACAACAGCTGAATGAGCAGACAATAAAAGCCTAAATGCAAGAGGCAGTTAAATGATAAAGAGATGCTGCAGCACTGAACTTGCTTAGGTAAGAACTTTCTGCCCGGTGCCACTCCATTATGATTAATGTGTGCACATGCGAACTTTATGAAAAAGATAATGAATTGATTGTGTTCTTAAACGATGCCATTTTAGACCTGTTTGGATTCCTGCCTTCCCCGGGGAGCAGATGACCACAGTCTGTTAGCTTAAACAAATGAACGTTTAATGGTCATCTTTCTGCCAGCCAAGTAGAAAAGGGGAAACATTTATCAAGAGAAGGTAGGAAAAAACTGATCAAGCTGGCTATTCATCTGGGATTTAGGTGCTGCAAAGAGGCCATTGAGAAAGGAAAACTGCAGCAGTTACCACGCAAAACTCACTTTCAGCATTGTTCAGAATGTGGAGGTCACCAAGTCCACAAATGGAGAGAATTTCACATCCTGGCTTTCTCAGAACACAAAAGCCGTGAAAGGTTAGTTTAATTACTTAACCACACAACAAAAACAACAACAAAAAAGCAAGAAGAGGAAGATCTTGTAGATGATATGGTTATTCTTCAGTGCTTTTAGTTTATACATTCAATGTTCTGTTCAATGAGACTAGGAAAACTAATAAAAGCTTTTGGCTTTGTAAAGGGTTTTCTTTTCCTTTGTTTTGGTTTATTTACTTTTTTAAATATCTGTTTCACTTTTTTTTTTGTTTTGTTTTTAAATCACTCTTAAATTTATCTCCTCTAGTCAATTGCTTTTACTCTTAATGGATGATTCTTTAAGCAAAGCAGATACAGTCCTCCTATGTATTGGCTTTATTTCACTTGGTTTCAGATGTCTATTTTCAACGAGAAAAACTATTTTGTTGATTAGTTTAAAGTGAACACCTAACTTAATGTGATTAAATTAACACAAGTCCTTTGTCCAGAGACATCTTCATCTTTTCTGTTGGTAAATCCATGTTTTTCTACTATTTACTGTGATTAGAAAATGGAAAAAAAAAACAACAAAAACCAACCAAACAAACCACAAAACAACAAATAAGCACAATAAAAATGGAAAACAAACCTTAAGGAGTGAAACAACTCTATGTTATAATAAATTTGGAATGATCAAGTTGAAGTAGAAATTCTTATTTATCTTTATGACAGTAATATTTCACTGCCCACTGGAACAATAGAGCATTCAGTATGTAGTAGTACAGTCTGGCTACCAATTCAGTAGGAAATAGCCTTTCAATAAGAAAGAGTTGAGAAAGAGTTGGTATCCTGGTGGATGAGTTGAACAGGTCAGCAGTGTGTCCTTGCAGAGAAAGCTTACTGCATGTGGGCCTCTATTCGCAGCAGTATGGTTAGTAGATCAAGCTACAACAGAAAAAGCTTTATTCTGTGTCGTTTGTTTGTTTTTTGGGGTTTTTTTTTTGTTTGCGTGTTTGGGTTTTTTAATCCTGTTTTTCTTTTTTTTTTGGTTTTCCACTATTTTCAAACAATGAAACAAAAACCCAGAGAATTTGTGGACTATCCATCCTTTGAAACATTAAAAATCTGACAGGACCAAGCCGTAAGCTACTTCATCTAACCTTGAATGTGGTTCTGAGACAGATATTGGAGCAGGTGGCTTGCAGAGGTTCCCTCCAGAATGGACTACTCCATAAGACTGCATGAATCTGTAATTTTACATTATCAAATAAATCATTCATGCTAAAAGTTAATATTCAGATGGGGAAAGATTTGAGAAGAAAGATGCATGAGTGAAACACAGGACACACACTAACACTTACATTTTGACTGTGTTACCTTTCTGAATAGCTTTGAAAAATAAATAAAATGTTTAAAATAGTCACTTTTTTTGAGTACTTATGCAATGAAAACAAACAAAAAAATCTAAATCTTCCCAAAACCATTAAATCAAACAGCTAATAGTTTAAAAAGTGGAATTCAGCAGCATCTCTGTCCAGTAATGGTTTCTTTTTTATGAAATCTTCGTGTCCTTGAGATATCTGCAGAAGTGGTCCTGTTCTCAGCATCACTCACCTACATCCAGTGGTCCTTCTCCATTTTAGCTCTTCCATTTTGAAAACTTGCTTATCCTAGAGATAGTTTTCCAGTACATTATGTACCATAGCATGAAATATTTTCATGCAAATAGTAATTTTCATTGTTAGATATTCTCACACAAAACTGCACCCGATGCTGAACAAGAGGCTTGCAAGCATCAAGAGTTGTAGCTGGACAGCACCCTAATTTTAAATGACCTGGGCAATTTCCCTGATCTTTATTCAGCACAGGCAGTCATGTGTCTGGTTTGATGTCTCATCTAAAAATTACTGCAGCAGAACACTGTTCTAATACATTGTTGAGATATAGCCTGAAAAATGTTTTAAAGAGTACTTAATAGAAAATAAGTCACCAACTTCTGTTAACATATGGTCTTAATGTTCCCAAAAGTTCTGGGCTAGTCTTTTTGAAATAAGAATAATCGATTTGCTAGGACATTTCGTGAATGTTGGATATCCAACTGAAAGTATTTATGCCTTCATTTGCACAAAATTTCAATCATCATGGTGTGCTCCATGATTTTAACATCTCCAGAGCTAAGTGTAACTGAAATTTTAATTAGGGTTTTCCCTGAAGTTGGCTTACAATTCCCAAATAAAATAATTTGGATTGTAAATGCAGGTAGTCATGAAATTCAGGCTGAGCTTTACACTTTAAACTCCTCTTTGTCAGGGATGTTCTGTCAATAAACGTTCTCAAGAAGATCCCTATTTAACCAGGGTTGGGGTGGGGTTTTTTTTTGGTTGGGTTTTATTTTTTTTTAGTTGTTGTTTTTTTTGGTTTTTTTTTTGTTTTTTTTTGTTTTTTTTCTGTCTGTCATACTCCTCCTTTCAGACTACCTGGAGAAACACACCTCCAGCCAGTGATGTAAACCAGATGCTCAGCTTGTTCGTTCTGCTGGCTACATTTTCTCTTTGTAAATTATAGACGTGCTAACCTATTTAAAACATAACTCAGGTGGCTGGTGAACCACAGTGCCTGCCAGCTCCTCAAATAAAGAGGATCCACTTACTCATCTGCTCTGTCTCCATCTGTCTACTAAATTTGGATTGACTGCTCGTGGTCCAACAGATAGCATAAGGATCTGTTTGAGGAGAAGAATTCCTCTGAACTCGTCTTTTTTTATTATTATTTTTTTTTTTACTCTACATTACCCTTTCCATTTGTAAACCAGGTTTGTTGCTCTGCATAAATCTGACATGATGAAAGACAAACTGTCACCACACATCAGAAATTAGAAAGAAAATATTTTTTTCAGAAAACAATTCCTTATGTGATTTTTTGTTTCTTTCGGCTCTTAGCAGATTGAGTATTGAATTGTTCAACTACAGTCTGTGGATAATTTAATACCCGGAACATTCCTCCTAGTGTGAATTACAGACACATTAGACTTGTTCGACAAGGCCCTGAACATATTGTTTCAAGCCTTATCTATTTCATGGGAATCTTGTAAAAATGGATTGATGAAATCCCAGAGAAATCTTTTTTTAACAAACCTGCCTTTCTTGAAAAAATATACTAAGGGAACAGGCTAGTTGTTATCCTTTCCATCCACATCCATGAACAGGCACTGGATGAATGTCAGGTGATATTTGCAGGCAGAATGGAAGCTTCAGGCAGCGTTTGTCAGGGAAGCCCTCCTGTTGAGTCACAAGCTGCAGAAAGGACACCTTTGCTTTCTAAAATCCTTCTCAGAGAGGTGTCTAGTTGTAGCTGGATCCAATCTTATCCCCAGACATAGTCAGCAATTTATGTTTAGAGAATTATTTAGGTGTAATTCAAACTTTGTGCCACTTTGTCACGTGGGATTAAAGATGGCAACCCAAATATATTTATACTAACGAAATAAATGGGTTATTTTATTTGCAATGATAATGATAATGATTAGAAGACCTTAATCAGAATTATTTACTGCACAGTATGTATAGTACAATTATAACTACTAATCCTCTGCACTTTTTTTTGAAGCAATATTGAAGCAATAATATTAAAACTAGGAAAAATAATTATTAAGTAGAGATTGATACTATTCATAGTAACAGCTGTGGGCAGACCTCTTTGCTTAGCCTCAAGGAATAACCTTGAGGGGCATCCTCACTCAAGTGAGCAATCTCCATGCACAGTTCTAGAGTGTGCTAGAAGTATCTGATTTTAAAAAAAATAGGACAAGGCTTCTATATTATGTAGTGATTGACTGTCAATCATATGTTTCTAGGCTGGCTGTGTCAGCTCAGTGGCCTTTAGCTCAGCTAAAGATAAGTTATCAGTACAATCACTCGTGGGTTCTTTATCAGAAACTTTGACACATCCTCACCAGTGCCAGCTTCTGTCAGGAAAGAGTGTTCTTCACATCCTCAGAACGTTTAAATTTGGGGTTGGTGAGTCAGGCTGTCCTAAGCCTTCTCCAACACCAAAAGCAACGTGACCTTCCATTCTCCATACGTCACTGATAACTTGCAATCAGGGTGAGGTTTGAGATGTTTTACCTTCACTCAGGCAGAGACACCTGCTACAGCGATGTAAATCAACATAGATCCAATGCCTTCAACAGAGCACCATTCATTTTCATTACCAGAAAATCTTACTCCTCTCCTTTTTTTTTCCCCACCTTCTACTCTATTTCTCTCTTTTTAAAATTTGTGCATATCTGTAGTAAATATCAGTCAAATCCATGAAAGTACTTCAATGACAATTATGAGAGTCAGAGGAGAATCAAGGTTATTAAATTTAAGGAGTTTCATTCAGGTGGATGAAAGGCTGACCATTTCGTTGTGAAAAACTGAAGTTATGCAAAGTTATAGCAAGACTGAGATTCATATTAATCTTAACCACCTTTAGCCATCTACAAGAAGGGGAAATTCATCTCAATAATCATTTCAGATATCTGTCTACATCCAGCTCAATCACTCTTTAGAGGTGCTTTTTCTTTCCATAGAGAGCAAAGGCAGTCTAGACTCCAAGCATAGATTAGATATATAATGTTGTGTGGTTACTATTAGATGAGATTAAGCCAACTTTGGGAACACTATCAAAGGAATAGAAAAATCCTTTGCCAACATGTAAAAGTACAATTGGGTAATATTTTGCTTCCCCCCCCCCTCCACCACCAGGGACTTTTAAAAAAAAAAAATATTTAGATGATTCACTGATATAATTACAATGCTTAGAACTTGGAGACAATTTTTGAAGGACTTGAACTGAAATTGGGCAGAGGGATCATAAGTAAGTAACAGTTATTCAGTATTGAGAAATATATAAACAGTGTAGAATATAAACTATTCTGCATTTAGCAAAGAAGTATTTGGTGCTAAGGTCTTCTGGCTTTTTGCTTTATAAATTATACAGATTCTAAATTGATCAATGGTCAAATAAAAAGTTCTCATTTCAATGTCACTGGGTGTAACATTCTTCCTGAAGTGTCATTGAAACTTTGTCAAGTGTCAGAGAACAGGAGGGGACCTTCCTGCTGTCTACAGCTGCCTGGCAGGAGGCTGTAGCCAAGAGGGATTTGATCTTCTCTCCCAGAAAACAAGAAGCAACAACAGAAAACAGTCTCAAATTGTGCCACGGGATGGTTATGCTAGGCTTCAGGAAAAACATTAGGAAAAAGTTCTTCTGTGAAAGGGTGGTCAAGCGTCGGAACAGACTGTGCAGGGAAGTGGTGGAGTCACAAGGCTGAAGAGTGTTGCCGGCTGGTCATGGCAGGGGATTGTCCCTCGCCTCGAGTCCTGTGAGCAGTTTTGGGTGCCACAATGTAGAACAACCATGAAGCTATCAGTGAGTGTCCAAAGGAGGGCAGCGAGGGCACTGGAGGGTCTGGAGGGGCAGCTGTGTGAGGGGTGGCTGAGGACACTGGGTCTGTTCAGCCTGGAGGAGAGGAGACTGAGGGGAGACCTCACTGGGGTCTTCAACATCCTCATGGGGGGAAGAGGAGGGGCAGGCACTGATCTCTTCATTCAGTCACCAGTGACAGGCCCCAAGGAAACAGCAGGGAGCTGGGTCAGGAAAGAGTTAAATTGAATTGCTATTGATGCAACAATATGAATGTAATGCTATATTGCATAATTATTACAATTACACATACATGCATAATACAATATTACATTTTATAATTACATTTTGCGCAATACACAGTATTTCATAAACTTATGTAATAACACGATGTAAAGACAGAAAATCTTTATGGATGAGAGAGGACGAACATGAAATTTGGGGTAAGAAATCTTTTGTTCAGCAAGAAAACAAAGATATATACAATAAATTTAAAAATACCTGTGAGATTGTAGATTCTGTAGGGTAACTTTGAAGGTAATTTGTTTGTATTGTTTATCTGTATATTTATTTATCTACCATAGTAAAAAAAACTTAAAGTAAAAATGGCTCCTAATAAGTCTTTCCTCACATATTTAATTTTTCAGTTCTGAATTTATACATTTAAAAAAAACAAAACAAAAAAAAACCCCAAGCATTTAAAAAAACAGTTTCTTTTTACTGAATTTGGGATAAATTTAGAAAGTGAAGACTGAAAAAATGCCCAGAAAACGTAAATTTAATGATTTATGTGTTTATTTATATGTGTTTGATAGAACTTTTTCCTTCTTTTTCTTTTATGCTTTTAATAGGCTTTCTTGACATTTTAAGGCTAATCTAGTTAAGTAAGTAAGCAATTGATTCTGAAAAAGAAAACTAAGTAAAGGGAACATGTAGTTTCAATTACAATGTTTCAGCTTTGATTAATTTGTAGTCATGGACAAGCAAAGAAAATAGGAGGACGAAAAACTTCAATAAAAATATAACAGAAATTGTGTATTGAAACCATGGCTCAAGAGAGGGATAGATTTTTATTTCCTGAAAAAGAAACCACAGCATGATAGGGTAAGTCTCTACTGTGACTTTAAAGAGACAAAAATCAGTGTAATACTTGGTTTTATAATTTTTATTCATGAAAGTATTGCATGTGGAAAAATAGCAGGTGACTACATGGAAGAATAAAAGTATTAGATGTATGTTAAAAATCTAGACAAATTTTTAGAACCAAATGCTGGAGACTTTGTCTAGAAAAAAAAAAAAAAAGGTTTGTTTTAGTTGTTCGCATGTCATTCTAAAAAATAGTCGATGGTGGATGAAAAAGCTAACAGACACCAATTTCTGTCAAAAATCAAAAACTACCATCCTTTCTGCCCAAGAAATATCCTCATGAAAGACAACATCTTTAGGTGAAATCTGTAAGCACTGAGTCTCAGGGACACCTTGTAAAATAGCAGCAAATGGAACCCTACTAAGTCGAAAGCAGCACTGTTATGCTAAAAAAAACCCCACCAAAATGACAAACAAAACAAAAAGAAGATGCTAGTTTTTTGCAGTCTCAAGCCACTTGGTATGGTCTTAACTCACGACTTTCAAAAAAAAAAAAAAAGAAAAGAGATATTATGCAGAAATGCTTCAATATGACAAAAATTTTCAAAAAGAGTTAAAATGTGTGCAGAATCAAGGCTCAGAAATGTAACCAAGTAATCTGCTCTATCTATCCTTTGTCACAACCTACCAATGTAATTCCTAAGAAAAATGTTGAGGTCCTCTGGTTCTGGCTACTCCAGGACTTTTCCAACCAAACTATTCTGTGTTGCTCCAATCTGTGGAAATTCTGGCAAAAGTTTTCCTTGAATCCAACCTGAGGATGTTGTCAATTTCTTTGTTAGCCTTCTCTACATTCATGAAATTACCCCAATTAATTTTCTCTTTCCCCATCGGTTGTTTCTGGTCACTCTTTGGTATCCTGTGCCCACTTTCCACTTCTGTACCTGAAGGATAGCACTCAGAATTGAATACCATGCTCTAGCTAAACCCTTATCATGAAAACCCGGGGATTAGTTCAAGTGTCTCACAGGCTACTTTTATGTTTATATATCTTGGTACGGTGTTTGCCATTTCATCTTTTTTCTTTTGTTTCACCTTTGTGCTTCAACATCTCAGTTAAATAATGGAAAATCAGTGTAGTCTCACTTTTATAATTTTTTTTCCCCTGCCTCCAGCAGTACTCTGTTAGATGTGCTGGAGCAAATTACTTTATTTTACTGTGCCTCATTTTTCTTATTTTTCAAGTGGGAATACTGACACTACTATCTCTGTTTCCTTTGAAATCTAGGGATAATTGTTACAACATGTAAGGTAAAGATTAGTACTTTAGATTATACGCAAGATTTTATATAATGTTTTGCTGTTGTCAAATCACTTTATTTCCACACTAAACTGTTTGTATTTTAGGGAAGTGTGAAAATTTTAAATCTTTTTGTCATATATATGGTGTAGAGCTTCTGAAAATCCTGTGACATAATGTGTTCTGTACGCATTACCCCAAACTACTAAAATATTGCTTGTTTAAAGTCCAGTCCTACACTCTGAGACCAGATTTATCAAAAATGCAACTTGATTTTGTTATAATGTTGCAATTCAATGGACAACTGCCCTCAATTTTGCAATAGCAAATTTTTGCCACCCTCTACCTAAAATTCAGTGATAAAAAAATCCATGAAACTGGGCCAAATGTGAGTATGAAGTTCTTTTAGATGCTAGTATTGACTCAGTGCAGTTTGGATTTATCAGTAGAATGCATTAAGCAGAGGAACAACATTGATATTTAATAACAATAAAATCATATTTTACATGTCCATGACACACTGAATTCTGTTGAAAAATATTTCACAACATTCTTATTTCATTATACTTACATGTTACTGAGAGGAAAAATAAAAGGCTACGCACAAATTGTTTTGGAGTCTCTTTTGAAGGCAATGCTTGTTCCTTCAAGCAATGCTCTGTTCCTGGGGGGGGGAAAAACGCTTTTTCTAAGGAAAGAGAAAAAAGAAGAACATCTAGTATTACAAGAAGGTATCGAGCAAACTTAAGAAAGTCGTTAACAGTAAGTCAGCACTGTTAATGTGCAAAGATATGCTAATTTAAGTCCTATCTTATGTTGTTTGCTGGTTCTGTCAGCCACCCTGAAATCGTTGTAACAGAAGTCCCAATATCAGTCTTTTGCAGCCTGTTTCCATAAAGGTTCTACAGGTGCACCCCTAACTGTGCTCACCCTCCTGGGTCAGGGAAGCACGGTACAGAGATCCACCCTACTCTCAAAATCAGCACCTCTTCACGTGAGGTTGTCACAGCATACTTCAGTGAAATATTCGAAATGAAACTAACAAGGAACAACAGAAAAAAAAAATTAAAAATCACAGAATCATAGAATTGTGAAGGTTGGAAAAGACCTGCAAAGCTTCAGGACACAGTATGTATATCTGCTTGAACTGTTAATAACTATTTTCCTACACATTAGCATAGAAGCAAACTCACTGTTTATGTACCAAGACCTTAAGCGCCAGCTGAGCAAAATTATGCACAAGGCTCCAAGCTATCATTTTCAGTGTGCAGGGATGTTGATAATATCTCTATGGCAGGAAACTGCCCATAATCACTGATCACCAAGCCTCTTACTCTGATTTGAAGAGTGGGAGAGGGAAGGCAATTTTAGATTTAACTGTTCTGACGATTTAGAGCAGAAGGCATACTGGGTGATGGTTTAGAAATGGTGCATTGAATACTGATCTTCAGCACAACAGTTCCTGATACTGATGCACTTCAAGGTTGAGAAATTATTCTACTGTGAATATAAGACACCACAAGTCAGAATATTGTCCAGAACAACCAATTACTTGAGACAGTGAAGCAAATCTTCCAGGCCAGAGAGAAAGATAACTTTTCATCTGAAATTTTAAGCCTTATATCAAAAAGGTGAACAAACAATTTTTGGAAAAAAAAAATTCTCATGAGATATTATTTTTATCGGAAGGAAAAGATCTCCTGTCACTTATGAAACTCATTGATCCGGAAATGTACTGTCATGAAGTTTGAAAAAACTTTTGTGAAAACTCTCTGAGTGTGGTCCATAAGAAAGGTTGTTATGTTAGTGGTGATAAATGATAACCTCTGTTTAAGAAATCCAGGCGTAAGGCTTTATTCTTTGCAATCAAATTTCACTGTCTATATTATCTAACAATAAATTTTGCCATGTGTATTTATTTCAATCACGCAGTTTCAATATTTATTCAATATTCATCTTCCTTCCTTCCTTCCTCTCTTCTTTTTTTTTTTTTTTTTCTTTCTTCTTTCTTTTTTCTCTTTTTTTTTTTTTTTTTCTTTCTTCTTTCTTTTTTCTCTTTTTTTTTTTTTTTTTCTTTCTTCTTTCTTTTTTCTCTTTTTTTTTTTTTTTTTCTTTCTTCTTTCTTTTTTCTCTTTTTTTTTTTTTTTTTCTTTCTTCTTTCTTTTTTCTCTTTTTTTTTTTTTTTTTCTTTCTTCTTTCTTTTTTCTCTTTTTTTTTTTTTTTTTCTTTCTTCTTTCTTTTTTCTCTTTTTTTTTTTTTTTTTCTTTCTTTTTTTTTTTCCTTCTTTCCTTCTTTCCTTCCTTCCTTCCTCTTGTTGTCATTTTTGATGGGCAATATTGACTTATAGAGCATAAAGCATAAAAATGTAGAGGGAAAAATATATCCCAAAGCAGACATTATATTTATTCTCTTCAATCCTGTCACATATACATCTGTACATTATGTAGTAAAGGCGTACAGATTTAAAAAAGGATATGCACAAAGATCACACACAAGTGTGGAAACTCTGAAACCTCCACCAAGGAAACACATTTTTATTTATTAGGTAAACAGCTGAGCAGATAGAAGTTTGAGGTCTATCTATAAGATTGAAAATAGTTTAAACATAGGCAGTGAAATTCTAGTCCCTCCGAAGTCTGTTGTATCAGGTAGAAAATAAGAAATAAGATTTTAGTCACACTTTTCTGTGTCCTGCCCACCCCCTACCACCAAGTGCTATGAATCCACATAAAAATGTTTTGTAACATGAAAAGCTTTACCATCTGCAAACTCCACCAAGATCTGGAAAACACCTGCAAGGTCCATGAAGTCCTTGTTTTTGTCACCATCTTATCAGAAGTTCTGTTACAGAGGACTGAATCTTGCTTTTTGTAGGATTTCACCAAAACCAGAAGCCCTTCAGAGGACATATCAGACACAGTTGCGTGATGCCCTGTGACAATCTGTTCACATTGCACCAAAGTTTTCTGTACATGTATACATACTTGCGCACAGGAACAAAGCAGGTTAAGTTTGGGTATCTCTAGCACGTTTTCTCTGCATGGTGGTTTCAGTTTACCTACCCTAGACAGAAATTTTGTGAAGTATATCTTCATGAAGCAAAGTGCTGGAGCTCTGCTTCCTGGGAAGTGGCTGGAATTTGTTTACTGATGGAAAGTAGAGAACAAACCTATTATTTTCTCTGTGTTTTCTTACATAAACTGGCTTTTGTTTTAGTAGGCTGCTTTATCTCAATATATAATTGCTCTCCCTCTTCATTTCTCTGCCCTATCCATCTGGGAAGTGGAAGTGATGGAGAGGCTTGGTGGGTTTGGTGGACACCTGGTGGTCAGCCAAGGTCAATCCACCACAAAATTTACTAACTAATAAGGATATGTTTTCCACAGAGGCCCAAGGACACTCTAGGGACCCACCAGCAGTAGCTTGTAGAGGCTTAACTTCCCTTATACATCACAAGGATGATGCTGTACACCTGCTTTGTCCTTCCACCAGACTGCCTGTGTCCAGTTCTCACTGCTACTTCTGCTGTAATTGCAAACAGTTTGATTTCTCAAACCATCTCAGCTCTATCGGTGCTCCCCTGGTCCCCTTATAGAAAAATAATTCATTTTTCTTCCTCTGCCTGCAGATTTCATAAACATCAGATCCCATTCCAAAGTGTCCCCTCCACCCTCCACCCACTATTGATAGACCCTGCAGTGACTGATAAGATCACGAGGTGTGTGCAGGATGTTTTAATAGGTAAAGAGTTTTGAGGCTTAGACACAAACTCCCTGAGAGACCTCAACCTGCTCAGTTAGTCTTCCCTATGCTCAAGTTGAAAAAAAAAAAAAGAGTAATCTTACCATCCTATACAATGCTATTAAATATTTGCTTTCCACTGTGTTATCTAAGCCTGTGTGTGACCTTTGGGTGGACTGCTATTCTCCCCATTGTCTATTTGTTTTATTTATGTATTTCAAAAAATACCTAAATAATGAGAAAGCTTCTTAGATTTTTATCTTCTGTTCCCATTACTGATCCAGATATAACATAGCTCAAATATTAAGGCTTGTGCATTTCCATGCCATTCCAAGGAATTTTCTTGAAATTTGTGAATTATTAGATAAGTTAATTTAGCCATTTAATTTTTATAATGTTGATAATGTTGATGTTATATCTGTTAAATTAAAATGAGGAAGGGGGATAATAAAAATAAAGTCTTTTACTTAAAGGAAATGCTGGCTTTAACGTGAGTTTTCCTGTCAGCCTTGTGCAAGAGTTGTCCTTGACACCAAATGCCAAAACATCTTTTTTTATATAAATTATTAAGAAAGAGCATTGCATATGTTTTGCACCAGATAAATTATGCACCCATTTTAATCTAGATGAGAAATAAGGAATTCCTATTTCACTGCACATCTGAATTTTGTATGGAATTTTGCACATACTGTGATGCTGGGCCCAATATTTTATGCATCAGCATATCTCATGTTTTCTTTATAAACTGCAGAGAATCTGCACACTGAGTTATGTGTTTTATAAAAGGAAAGAAAGAATCTAAAATTAAAATAATGTAATCAAACAAGAAGGGGTGTTGCTTGGGGTTTTTTCCACCATTTCCTTCTTCTTCCTTCCCCTGAACCTTTTCCATTCTCTTTTGGATTATTTTGAATCTGCAGTTACATGAAATTTCACAAATTAATTACTCAGTAAGAGGCCGAAGAAGCAAAAAATCCACTGCACCAAATCTAATAATCTAAATGCTGCTCTGCTCTCAGAATTTTGCTCATTTGAAGCAAACTCAAGCAAACTTTTTTATTGTTGTTTTTTGGTTTTTCTGTGATTTGGTGGGGTTTTGTTGTTGTTGTTAGCTTTGGCTTGGTTTTTTTTGGTTTGTTTGGTTGGTTGGTTTTTGGTTTTTTTTTTTTTTGTTTTGTTTGTTTGTTTGGGGGGGGTGGTTTGTGTGTTTTCGTTTGTTTTGTTTTTGGGTTTTTTCTGATGTGTTGAATGATGCGGTTACCTTATTAATTTTCACGATGTTTTTTGTCCTGCCAAGATTGCCTCTAGCAAGGGGTATTGATAGGGAAAGATGAGAAACATAGAAGGTTAATACAGAAGGGCAGATAAACAAATAGGATTTGATCCAAAGCCTTCTTGAGTCAATGAGAGATTTTTCCATTGACTTCAGGAGACTTTGGATCTGACCCATCAGGCGTTTATGTATCAATATGGTGAAATGCTGAGCAGCTGCTATGAAATGTCAGTTGTCTTCAACTCCCATCTGTGTTAGAAAGAGTTAGGGGGGTTCACTGCCCTGGAGATTTGGAGTGTTTAAAAGTTAATAAGAAAGTACACGGCTGAAAGAGGAACAAGGGGACGGAGACCACAGACTTTACTTACAGCTTCTGAGAAAGCCTGCTAAAGTCAATCAGATCAAGCAGGCACAACTGCTTTGGTGAATTAAGCAGAGTGAAGAAAGAGAAACGAGGAGATAACATCAGAAGTAGGAAAGGTAAAAAACAGAAAAAAACCCCAAACAGAGTTGAACAAGAGAGAGGAGAATGGAGGAAAACTGAGAGGAAACTTGAGATCAAAACTGAAGCAGGGGAATGAATACTCGGCTATGTCTGACTTTTGCCTCCCAAACACAATCTACAAAGGGAGTTCAAACATTTTTATTTTATTGTTTCATTCTCTTTTTAGCACTATTTAGTTTTCACTTCTGATTTCGAACAAGCCCTAAAATTGCATAAGGTCTCTGGGACATTTACAACCTTCTATTTCACATAACACTCCTGGGATCTTCCCTGGGGGCTATATTTGAGAGGCAAATTAATTTTGTTCACAGCTGCTGGCATGACACAAAGACTGTTTTTCCCTTTGCAAATTTAACCCCTTACTATATATTTTTGTTTTCTATTCTCCTCACTACTGTGCCAGAAATGCTTTCGATTTCTGAGAAGTGCATTTCATTCAGACAGCCTCACAAAACTGACATGTTGTTAACAGACCACCAGCAAAATGGGAAATTCTGGAGAAAGGAGGAAGACCTGATTTGTGGTATGTTACATCTTCTAGGTCACTAATCGTAAAAAGACTCAAGAACAGGATTCATAGATTTTCATAAGTCACTCCAGAGGGGGTCATACAGTCCCTCTGCCTGAGTAAAGCAGGATCAAGAATTTCTAAACTATGTTTTAGTTCTGCTCATATAGACAAAGAAACAGATCAGGCACATATAGACAAAGAAACAGGCACATTGTGTATTTTATAAATAACTGCAGCTAATTAATTAAGCTCAAGCAGACATCATTTTTCTAATGATAAATAAAAAAATCCTTTGAATGTGGCTGAATAGGAATGGCATAAGAAAATAATCACAAATATTGAAATTCAACTGAATAAATTATTTTACTGTTGTGCTAGCTTTCCTAGCAACTGTCTGACATACACTGCATATGATATTTTAACCTTTTATGCATAAGCTTTGGTGATATGGAAAATAGCATTGCTTTTGTTTTCTTCAAAACTAAGTCATTCTTTTTCCTCAGGCCAAAACAAGGTCTATGTGTCTGTTATGCTGCATGAAAGTCATAAGAATAATATAAAATCTTTGAAATTTACCTTAAATTGTGCATTTTTTTAATATTATACTGCAAATATCTAGAGTATAAAAAGTCATAAAAGTAAAAAAAAAGTAAAAAAAAAAGCATGAGAAATAAAAGGGAAAATGTTGAACTGATTTTCTGGGGGGAACTGAGAAAGGAAAATAATATTAAGAGTTTGATATGAATAATATTTCCAGCCTTAATGAAGGAAAGAAATATTAAAATAATTTCACAATGTTTCACAATGTTTCTCTGCATTTTTCAAGTCTTCTCAAAAAGAGATTTAGCAAAATAATGGGAAAAACTCACAGGCTTTGTCATTAAGATTTCAAAATATTGCAGTGAACAAGAGCAGAAAATGCAGCTTGCTAAACTACAGAGATTATTTTTTTTGAAAATATTTGAAGATCAAATTGATCTTGAGGAAGTTTTATTTTAAAAAATCTATTGAATGTATTTCAGTAAAAGTGGTGTTTCTTCAAAAATACTTATTAACTATTGAGTTGTTTTATGGACAGGGTAAAATTTTCACAACTAGTCATGGCTGAGACCATTTGATGAAGGAAGAGTCCAACAGTAAGTCACTAAAGATGGGATTTATTTTAATTGATTTCATACTTTGTCTGCTAAAAGGTAGTTTTGCATATTTCTTTCACAGCTACTGATGAGAGAAACACCTGGAACATACAAATCAGTGATTGATACATGAAATAAAATAGTCATGCTCTGGAATCACTTGCTTTATTCTTTCTGCCTTTCTCTTTCCTTGTCCCTGTCTCTTCCTCTTTCTCTTCCATTCTCAAGATCTTTCTCCTTCTTATCCTCTTCCTCTGTCTCTATTTCTTTTTCTCTCTGTCTTTTCAGTACAAATAATATTGATATAGCTACTTAGATTTCTTGCTTAGCATGAAAACTAATAAAGGTCTGATAAAAGCCCCTTGAGCTCCTTTTAAGTAGTATAATAAAGTTGAGAAAATGCCCATCTTTTGACTCTGACATGGTGTAAATTGGCACTATTCTTATTTATCAGTTTAAAGTTGATGTCATATATAAAAATATGTAAAGACTGTTTAAGACTCAACCCTTGGGATCTTAAGATATTGGTCATTTTATTAGTATCTAGTGGTATTTCTTTTCCTTTAGAAGAAATTGTTTGATTTATTCCAACTATTAGGTAAATTATTTTATTAAAGAAACAGTCAGAATTAGTTCAAGGAACAAAACCTTTAGGAAAAACTTATTACAAGAAAGCTCACAAGAGTATTTAGGCAGCTGATTTAAATGGGATTTGTGGTTATTTCTGGAAGATACAGTGTTTTAGCAGCTATGGATGCGTCACTCACTAGTAGCATGTTGATATATTAGCAAAGGGTGTGCTTGGGCTGTTTACTCATGACACCATCACTATATAAAAAGGGAATTGAGCTCTGGTTTTCTTAAAAAATACCATAAACAACTCATGTTTATTCTTTCTTATTCAATAAGTTGGTTTTGGAAGCATATTCCCACACTCATGCTGCTGTGCTCGTGGCTGCTCAGAAGCAGAACTCGAGTGAGTGCTGCTCCTTTGCTGTTGTACCTGCTGCTTCCTGTGCATCCAATTTACATGTTATCTGTGCTGTCTAAGGGGGTCTGATACCGAGGTCATTATGACATCTTGGCTTGAGGGGCGTTAAGGAATCCATTTTGAGTCAGTAAAGAACCATTGTTATCATTGCTCTGCAGTATGATTAATAATTTTGAGGTTTCTTCTCCCCCACCTACGCCTTCCCATACGATATGTTAGTACAAAACCTTGACCTTGCAGTGAAAGATAATAACAGAACATATCTGTGGTATCCATGTGATTAATACAGCAGTCTGAGAGTCACAAGGAGACTTATGGAATACAACTAAGATGCTTGAATACATCAATGATCTCTTTGCGTTGTTCACCTTCTTACTAAATAATTTATCAGCTTAATGATAATCACATTCAAGTATCATAATTACAGCCAACTCTTTAAAAAACATCAATTCAAAAGCTGAAAGTGTAGCCATTCTTTCTTTCTCCCTCCCTCCACACTTTCTACCATTAGCTATTAATGCCAAAATATGGTCTTTATTCATTCTACTGACACAATATAAAACCAACGCAGATTTCCCATTTTTCATAAAATTTCCATTCGCACTATTAGTTTCGCTGATAGCAGGCTGGGAAATGTTGTTAGGCTACAAGATGGACGACACTGCAAAACCTCAGCATGTTAAGAAGCCATAAAATTTTATTCAGTTCATTTACCGCTACAGTCCAGTAACCCTATAGTAACAGTGTGCTATTTTTATTGTGTATTTATTTAAAGCTTGAATATTCCCTCTTCTGGGCCATCTAACCAAATTACTCTGGTTTCCTAACAAACCCTATTGTAGAAAGTCGAGGTTGTGCATCTGACACATGGGTCCTCTTTCTTTCAGATATACTTGGGAGAGTAGTCTGTTGTTTCATAAAAGATGGGTTATAAGGAAAAGTTTAAAAAAGGTACAAAGCAACAAGCCATGAGTGAAAAAATTTTGCCTTGTGGAAGAATGTAGGGATAGGGTCACAGGATCTGTAAAAGAAAAATTAAAACTTTTACTAAGACATGTAGGGACTCTATTCTCACAACAAAGAATCTCCACACATCTTCAGTGATATCTTGAACCCATTTTAAAAAGTAGGAAAATGTAACTCTCTCACTAGATGCAGGCTTCTCTCCTATAAACAAATTAGTTTAAATCCTGTAATTCCAGGTAGCTCCTGAAAGCTAGGTATTAACAACAAAATTTATTTATATATGGTAGTTCAGTTAAATGGCCTAAATAGAAGAAAAAAAACCCAACAAATTAATCAAACTCCAAACCAACTAAATACTATCATTCTCAAACCAGTCTGTGTGTAAATTGCTCCTTTTTGCTTATTTTATTTTTTAAACTTATTTTTTAGTTGATTTATTTATTTATTTATTAGCTTCTCTGTAAAATCCTGTTTCAATTAATAGTGTTGAATAACATTTTGAATAACATTTCAATATTTGATTCGGGATTAGAGAACACACTCACAAAAAATTATATTGAACAAGGGTTTCTGTTCTTTAAGTCTTGCAAAAGAGCTATGGAGTTTAAGGCCAATGACAAGAGGTGAGTGAGGTAAACCTCCAGAAGGAGCACAAGGCAAGTGTGCAGTGATTGGAAACAGCATGGTGAGAAATGGTCACAAAATGAAATCTCCCTACCTTTGCTGACTTTCTTGTGATGACCACAATGGACAGAAGAATCAGAGTTTTCTTTAGTGCACTAAAGAATTTAAAAACTGTTCCACAGTTTTGCGCAAAAGCACCCAACAAACCCATTTCAGAGAGATCAGAACTACTGCAGGCATGTGAGACTTTGGGTGGGAGTGTTGATCTGCTGGAGGGCAGGAAGGCTCTGCAGAGGGATCAGGACAGGCTGGATCCATGGCCTGAGGGCAGTTGTGTGAGGTTCAACATGGCCAAGTGCTGGGTCCTGCCCTTGGGTCACAACAACCCCTGGCAGCTCCAGGCTGGGATAGAGTGGCTGGAAAGCTGCTGAGTGGGAAAGGATCTGGAGGTGCTGGTTTTCAGTGGCTGAACACGAGCCAGAGTGTGCCCAGGTGGCCNGTGGGAAAGGATCTGGAGGTGCTGGTTTTCAGTGGCTGGACATGAGCCAGAGTGTGCCCAGGTGGCCAGGAGGGCCAATGGCACCGGGCTTGTGTCATCAACAGCGTGGCCAGCAGGACCAGGGCAGAGACCATTCCCCTGTGCTGGGGGCACTGGTGAGCCCACACCTGGAATCTTGTGTTCACCTTTGTTCCCTCACAGCAGGAAGGATACTGAGGGGCTGGAGCATGTCCAGAGTAGGAAATGGAGCTGGGGAAGGGTCTGTAGAGTAAGTCATATTAGGAGTGGCTGGGAGAGTTGGGGGAACTCAGCTAGGGGTAAAGGAGATTCAGGGGACACTTTGCTCTCTACAGACCCCTGAGAGGAGGGTAGAGCCAGCCTATTTCCCAGGCAAAAAGTGACAGGATGAGAGGACATAACCTCAGGCTGTGACAGGGTAGGTCCCTGTTAGACATCAGGAAGAATTTAGTCACAGAAGTGAAGGGGTTGTCAAGCATTGGAATGGAGTGCCCAGGAAGGTGGTGGAGTCAACATCCCTGGAGGTGCTCAAGAAATGACTGGATGTTGCAATTATTGCTATGGTCCAATTGGCATAGTGATGTCAGGCAAAGGTTGGACTTGATGATCTTAAAGGTCTTTTCCAGTCTAAATGATTCTGTGATTCTGTGACTAATTAGGCCACGGCACGAGCCAAAATATCCATTCTGCAATCATCCATGCTGTTAAATAATCAGATGCGATTGAGCCTAGCTCATCTACTACTCTGTCAGCTTTCCTTCTGACACAGTCTGGAGTTAATATGATTTTGGGCTAGTAAGTCGTGTGGAGGCAGCTGACTGGTTTTGAGAGACAAATTAATGTCTTTAAGTCCAAGCTGGGATGGACCAGAAGGTGGTTCACTTCTGGTTTCATTTCTTAGCATAGCTGTAGTGTCTATTTGCTAATACCTTAGCAGGAAGGCAGGGTGCCTGTGGACTTGGGTCACTAAAGTCACATTAGTGAAGAGAGGACGGAAAAGCGTTGCACAACAGAAGCTGTCCTCGTTAATGCAGGTGAGATCCATCTCAGAGACAGACATATGAAAATGACAGGGCATCTAAGTTATTTTATCTGGGCTCCCTATTTAACCCAAAGGAGTCATGTCTGGAGAGAAATTCATTCCAACAGGCAATCATTTATTTTGCAGCAGACTAAATTGTCCTTGGGAACTGCTTAATGTCTCTTTAAGAAAGAACCTAGATGACTATTTGAAATTGGATGCTTAGCTTCCAGATGGCTATATTTACACCAGATGATCTTAATGCATGATTAGAAGTTGCCAACTACAGATAAGTAATGAGGAAGAATCTATTTAACATAGAATAAAGTAGATGTTCATAAATTAATTATGAGAGCCTCATAAGGACCAAGCACTACTGTACCTACAAGACAAATTGTTAGCTGGAACAGCTTGCAAGTTGCCTTTTAAAAATTCCTGCCCATATGAACAAGGAGGATCTGACCCAAGATGATGTTAACAACACAGTGTACACAATCTGTGGTTCGGGAAGTCCCAACCTCACTGGTGACTGAAAATTGAATATATAGCGAGGGACAAATGACTTTATGCTTTCAGCATATGTCAAAATCTTTCCGTTGGCATCTGTAACCTAAACCCGAAACTAGAGGAAGGATCAGAGGGCTTGTATTGACGCTCCTATGAACATACCTCACTATATTAAAAAAAAAAAAAAAAGAAGTAGAAACAAAACAACACCCCCTATAACACCTCCAAGAATCTCTCTGTAGTTCACCAGCTTGAGAACTTTCTCTTCCATGGCACACAAGTCATAAATTCTTCCCTGGAGCTGAAATAAGCTATATATTTAATAAAGATATCAGATTTTGTTCTAACAATTTCCAGAAAGAGTGTGTCCATTAAAATTCCTTGTGAATTGTTCTACCTCTGTGATGTTCAGAAAATAATGTCTATTTTACAAGAACTTATAGCATTTTAGCATGGATTTAGGTTTCAAATCAAGACACAAAGAGGAAAGAGAGGTTGATATTTGAAATTTGTTCTGTCCACACTATCGATTCATTTTAAGAAAAAAAGATCAACATGTTGAAGTTTCACATTGAACAATGAATTATATTTAGAAGCATCATAGAAGTATAACCAAAAATAAGTGTGAAATCTTAGACTGAGTGTGTATAATAATTAATGTACATATTATAAATATTATACTAATAACTATTAATGTAATAGAGAAGAAATTCAAAAGATTACTTAACTTAGAATATTTTTCCTTTTTCAAAAGTAGACAATTTAAGATTATGAAAACAAATTAAATGCACAATGAAGCAACAAGGTATCTTCTCTCTGGCTAATGGTCTTTGGAATGACATATTTCTGTAAAATATTTCAGTTAGACTGTCTCAACATTCTCTCATTTAGAATGGTCATGTCTTTTTCGTCTGTGTTACTGATTTTCCTCAGATTTGGAAAGTGTTATGAACAATTTTGATGGCATACTGCACTTTGAAAATCCTTTCGACCCTTTCTTCTAAGTACAAGATTTTTGTAGTACTCAGAAGTTTCTTTTTAGGATCACAGGGACAAGACTTTACAAAGACACAGAAAAACAAAACAGAGAAACAAAATAATTGTAATAATAAGAAATAAAATATAAAGCCATTAGCAGCAATTTAATTGTCTTGAACACTGAATTGCATCATTAACAAAATCTGGAGACTCATTTCTGCTACAGCTGAGAAGATGATGATTACAGCTGGTGTTATGAAGATACTGCTTTCTACTAGTAACAGAATGAATTTGACACATAAAAGTATATAGAGCTTGTGTCCCCCTACCCCCAGGCCACAACAGAGATGGAGCAAGATGTGTCCATTTACATTAGGGTAAAAGGCTTTGAATGTATTTATTCCAAAGATCTGTGTTAAAGACTAAGAGGTCATGAGGAATATGCCACAGACATTTCCCAGGGGACGGGGAACATACATTAAAATGAAAAGAGAAACATGTACAAATTAATCAAACACTGACTATGGGTGCTTTCAGCATCTTTAACACTGGTTGGGGAACATTTAAGAATCGATATGTGTAGTAAAAAACAGCCTCTTATAGCAAAATGTCACACATGCTTCCCAGAATGGCTAATGTCAAGTTCCAAACAATTCTACTGACCAAAGCAAAATGAAGCAAATTCAAGTAAGTAAACCAAACTGTGTTGTTAACTGGTATTTAATACAGCATTTTTGAAAGGGGTAATTTTCCCAATCAAGAGAAGAGCCCTGCTTTTCACAAGAAAGGAATGTCAGGCACCGTTCAGCGCACCCTCTCAGACACAAAGAACTTCATGGGATTGTGTGGAATGAATACGCTGCCTGTGAAGTCTGAAATGTTATACTACAGTGAAAAGGCAGTACCAGCATGAAATGAGAAAACCACAGATTTCCCTTTTGACTGGTAATTTAAGAGATAAATAAGGAAAACAAGGATTAGAACACAGACCACCTTTCTCTCAGCGGAGTATCAGAGACATTAGGCTTCCAAATTATGTCTTCTTTTTCATGCTCTGTCCCTATGAATATTGATGAGCCAGTGTGTAGCCAGGAATGCCTCAACAGGAGTCACGAATTTACGTATATTTAGAGGATAGGGCTGTCCTTGGGTAACAGAAGGACTCATTCAGGCTCAGGAAGGATGATTCTTAAGTAAGTGCTTTAAGCACTGGGTTATAGAGAAGGAAACATGAAAACTAGGAATAAATCAAAAACATTGCAGAAAATTTTACCTCTTGTCTCCTAACAAAATTCCCAGACCTACACGGTATTCATCTTTCTAAGTGCTGGTTTAAACAACGAAATGTGGCATGTAATGTCCCAGTAAAAATCCTTTATGTATGAAAACTGAATGCACCATGATATTCAATACTTGTTCTCACTAAATATCTAGGAAGACAGGTGGCAAATGTTTACTCTGATCTTACATCAGTTTAAGAAAAGTAAAACACAAAATGGAAATATATATCTATCAAAGCCATAATAGAAAAAAAAAAAAAAAAAAAAAAANAAGATGGGGATTTTGGAATAAAGAAGTATCAACATTCTGTAAACTTATAACACAGTGAGAGAAAAATAAAAAAGTCAGAAAACTATAAAGAAAAGAGGACAAGTGCAAACCTCAGAAGAGCCTTTTACAAATCAACATATCCAAGATACATTTCAGGGAAAAATAAAATACAACAAAACCATAAGACTCTTATTCAAAAAGAAGACTCTTGCCTCAAGGCTGTAGCTGAGGCTGGGGCTCATCAACCCTTGCTCCCTGCTGACTTAAAGAAAAGAATTTCAAATAAGAGAGTTTGAAGAACAAAAGATGTGAATCTCAAAGCAACTAATGAAAGGAAGAGCAAACTCCACCTCCCACCCTGAGCTAACTCAAGAAATAGGAAAAATGTATGAGCACAGCAGAGCTTCTTTTTCCCCTTTTCTTTTGCTAACTCTAGACAGAGGGGGACAGAGGAAAAAAAAAAAAAAAAAGTAGAGACAGAACGTTCCTGAATGGAAACTTCAAACATGTAAAGTCAAAAATAAAGCTTCAATAGTCAGAGAAAGCTTCCTTGAGTATATCCTTCTATGCATGCATGTGTGCAAGCTCTCCTATTTGTTATCTCTAAAGTTATTTTAGGATGTATTTTCTGGAAGAAAAAAGTAAAGAGACTTTACTCATGCTTCTATTCCTTACCTCTTTTTTTGTCACCAAATTTTCCTTTTACAAAATCCTCATTACTTAATTTTTCCAGCCAATGTCCCAGTGAACTCTAAAGTCTTTTTAAGTTACTTTTGATTCCCACAGTTCTTCTTCAGTACCAGGTTGTTTGGATATTTTTTTCTAACTGCTAGGTTTTACTTTAAGAAACGTTGTTTTCATCAGTAGACTTTTATCTGAGTTAGCCAGCAATATACGGTCCAGTGTTCACTGTGATGATGAATTACAGTGTAGAGTGATGAGGAAAATCTAATGTTTTCAGACACTACGAAAACTTATTTTTTGATCCAACTGAATGTTAATAATAGTGTTTCATAAGAAAATCTATCCTTCAGAAAGTTACTGAGGAAAACGAACAAATTTTGTACTTAATTAAACAGAAAATATTAAATCATAATAAATAAGAAATGTCACTTTGGTTTACATTATTATTATTATTATTATCCTCTTTTTTTCACAAGTTTCTTTTTTTTTTAAGTGCACTTTTTTATTATTTTGTAATTGAAATTCCAATTTTTGGCAGTGTAAAAGCCCTTAATTAATACTGAAATGAGAATAAAACCTTGGAGAGCTAACATTTGAAGAAATTAATTTTAATACTACTTTAAGAGTTCGTAGAGACACAACCCTCACACCATGCCCAGCTGGATCAGTTCAGTGGACAGTTCAGACAATAGTAATGAGCAAACAGAACCATTACTGGCTCTGATCTGATTTTAAATCAACTGAGAGGTGGCAGGAAGGTATTTGACGAAAGACTTTAGCATTTTGATATTTTCAGATATGTCTGTGCTGTACAATGCAATGCCAACTCAAGATGCCAGGCTTTTTATGCTTATCTTTACAGCAGTATACTTGTGGTGTCCTGGGATGAAGGATACACTCTTGCCTTGCCTCACCTTTTTCCCATTAATGCTTTTCCACATTAATACCCATTAATTCACATATCCCTTGGATGAAAAGATTTCTGCCCAACAGTGAGATGTAAAGCATTTATTTTATTCCTAATTATCAGAGGAGAAAGATTTCAGAGAACATTTCCCTTACAACAGTCAGGTAATGTGACATGAACTCAGTTGAAACTTTGATGTCTCCAGGAAGCAGTTACTGCTATTTCTTCAACTCCCGACCGGCTCTTCTGTTACCCAGTAAGTCAAGTCTATCTTGCCATTCCAATACTCCAGGGGATTAAGGGACTCAGGTGAAAGGTAGGCCTTACTGGATAGCAATACCTTACTGGAGATATTCCAGAACCCTCTGATCGCAGTCCTGTACCACATGCTCTGGGATGACCCTCTCTGAGCAGGAGGTTGGGCCAGATGACCCTCTGGTCCCTTCCAACCTGACCCACTCTGTGATTGCCTAATAGCAGGTTAGCAGCTTGGTTCAAAAAGCCTTCTTGATGAATTTTGCTGAATGTTGGGAGGACAAGGCAGGCCAAACAGCTGTGAGACAACTGAACAGACAACATTTCATCACTGTGGAATTTCCACATGCAAGTATGTCCTCCCAGGTTGTACATAATTTCTAAACAAACCTGGCAACTGACGTAGTGTCTGCTGAGAAGACTGTTAAAACATTCTTTGTGTTGCTCTTATTACCTAATTTCTGCCCCAGAGCAGACTGCATCTGCAGAATATCATGTCTTCATTTACCCATGCATAATCAATGAATCTTAGAAAGAGCCCTAAGTGTTCAGATTCTATGGCAAATCCGCGCATGCAATTATCAAGGCAATTATTGCCTTAGAAAATGAAAATGCAACAAACTTGATTTGCTGTGTTTCTCCAATCAAACCACAGAGGCAACTGGGCACAAAGCTTTGAAAGGAATTAGGGTCAATTCAACCCTTGTCAGTATTGTGCCTACTTTTGTCACACAAAAGAACTTGACAACATGATAAACGCGTTACTTTGATTTCAGGAGGAGAACACGAGAAGTGAAGAAAGCTTTTCTGAATTCCCTGTAGCTCCTACTTGATCGAAGAACTCCAGATAAAAGACTGAAAAATTGTTTAAAATACATAATAAAAACCTATTTCAACTACCATAAAAAAGTTACTACTATGAACACAGCAATCATCTTCAATATGATGTATTTTTTCTGAAACTACAAAGGATTTCTTATCAAACTCTTGCCTCTTTAAGAGAAGTCTTGGTATGTTTTTGTTAATTTGGTTTTAAATTTTATTGTCAGCAAAAGTATCACAGGAAAGCTGTGAATGCTTGACAAAATCTGAGATGTATTCAGTGATTCAACCAATGAATTATTTAAGCCAAGGGAAGAAACTTGTTGTTGGTTTTTGGGTTTTTTTTTGCCAGTCCCACTCTTGCTGAGGATAGTTTTAGGCAGCATACCATTACCTATCCCTTTACTATACAATATGCAGAAACTTGGCTATGCAACTTATTTTCACATCACTGTTGTCAATGATCAAAAAAGATCCTTTCTTTCTCATGACTCTTGGCATGGCTTCTGGGAAATGAAATTTGAAAATGCTTGAATAAATAGAATATAGAAGATTTATTCAACAATTGAATTATTTAAATCTACATAAGGAATGAGACCTGTAAGGCAACACTTCTGTTTGCAATTCTCCAGGCTTTTTGGGGCTTATTTGATATATAATTTCCTTAACGGCTTACTGTGGTGTTTGAATCTTATTATTTATTTTTCTTGAAATTACTGTAGTAAGATGACTGCTGGAGAAAAATCTACACTGAGACAGGTTTTGCTGATCAATTAAAGCCCCATTTTCTCTCAGCTTCATAAGTGTAAATCAGGAATAACTATTGACTACAGCATTTGTAGTGAAGTTACTCTAGATTTACTGACGCAAGTGAAAGCAGAATAGAGTCCCTGAGGTTCTTTTTTGCTCAGGTAGTAATATTAGATCTATCGAAGTGCCAAATGGATATTTGGCAATGCTCGAATTCTGTTGTTTCATTTCGCCCTTCACAGTAATTTTAAAATTTGTGAGTATTGCTCTCCTCAAGGGGGGGAAAAAGTGACGGTAAAAGAACTTTAAATAAAAATGCATTGTTTGGTTCTATGCCTCAGTTGTCCCTTAATTTGTTGCATGATTTTACAACTGGAGATCAAAGTTGCATGAAGAAAGTAGAAAACCTGAGTGAGATGACTTGAAGTTAAAAGGCTTGTAACCATGAGGGAGCTCTGGCTGTGACTTAGCATATTTCACCTTGTTTACCTCTGCTTTGATTTCACGATCTACAAAACTGCTATAATAATTATGTTGAAAAGAGCAAACTATTTACTGAATTTACTTAATAACTATGTTGTGAAGACAATGGCTGTGCAAGATGCTCTAAATGTCCATCCTTCTAGATTTCTCCAGGGGACTATATGAGTTAAAATTAGTTGGGTTGCTATTGTTGTTTTTTTAAGAAGAAACAATGATTTTTTATTTTTTTTTTTAATGACTCAGATGATAAGCCAATCTGCAAATAAAAAGGATTCAGAGGAAGATGTCCTGATCTTGGGTTTATTTCATTGTAATTCTATGGACAATTTTTAATTCGCTTCTCAAATTTCTTTACTTTCTAGAGGAAGATATCCACCCTTCTACAGTCATCCTTATGTAGTGTATATAGAAATTTTGTATCGTTTTAAGGAAGAGATGAGAAATTTTAACATGCCTACTTTTTTTTTCTTTTTTTTTTTTTAATTGGTCTTTTTAATTATAATTTTTCAATATTGGAACCAATGATACAATGATAAACTCATACACTTACCTATATTATTACAAAGCAAGGTATTTGGAAGACAGCTATGTGGGTTGCAGGAAAGATACGTTGCAAAAAAGACCCTGGTTAAGCTGTGTGATAAATTTCAATGCCTAGGTTAATATTAGCATACAGTTATTTCTAGCGTCATGTGCAGACAAAATGCCACAGCATTGCATTTGACACTACAATTTAACTACACACACAGTGTGAAGTCAGCTAAAACTAATAGGGAAAGTGGTGAACAGTACAAAGACTTAAAGCAAGATACTTGACTGCAGACCAAAGCAGTTATTTTGTGCAGAATGGGCTTGTACAGTTTATTTTGTATAATACCTCACAGGAATGCTAATGAAGACAACATGTCTCATTAGAGGAATATAACATTTCTTTAATTTGTTTAATTTGCTTGTTTGTTTGTTTGTTTGTTTTTTTAAGAGGAACTGATGCAGTTTTCTGTAGCTTGAGTAGCATTATGGTTTTTGTAACAAGCCTGGAAAACTGATTCCACTTGGCTCTTTTAAAGAAGCCAAACTAAACCTGTTCAGAAATTCTTGAGTGATTTCTGGTATGTGTAATCATTAGCATTTTGGGACTTTTTTGGAAGGAGCAAGGAGATTAGAGGAACAATAAAATTAATTCCTTCAGTGATACATTTTTCTTGATTGGAAATTACGAATTGTCAACCAGATTTTAAGGGAAATCTGAAGATAGAAATAGTTGTCTTCATACATTCATAGAATCATGGAATTGTTTGGATTGTAAGGTATCTTAAAGATCATTTATTTCCAACCTCCTGCCATGGGCAGGGACACCTTCCAGGTTTCTTCAAGCCCTGTCCAACCTGACCTTGGACTCTTCCAGCGACAGGGCAGCCACAGCTTCTCTGGGCAACCTGTGCCAGGACCTCACCACCCTCACAGTAAAGAAGTTCTTTGTAATATCTAATGTAAATCTACCACGTTGTCTTGCTTTGTGTATGGAAACGCCAGAGTTTTCATGCACCATTAAATATGAGCAAAAACCTTTCCAGGACCATAAACCCTGTGTAACCTTTCAGACCACGGCTCCAAAGTCTATTGTGGCTATCACAAATTAGCTATTTGAGATGTGTTTTCATAAAAAAAAACCCTCACAGACAAGGATCCTAACCTCAGCGCAGGGATAAATGCATTTTGCAAAGATTCATCCAGTGAAGAGGTCCAGCTTTGCCTATTACAGAGTTCTGCAGACTGACCTAATTAGCTATTCAGAAATTTAACAGATATCTCTGCATATTTATCAAAATTGTCATTTTGTTATGAAAATAATTATTTTGACAAAAGTGCTGAAGTTTTCTCAAGTCAAAGGTTAAATTCAGGTCTCAGAGAATCGCACTGGCATAGATAATAGTTGAGAGATCAGGATATGCACAAGGGAGATGGAAAAACACTTATAGGTCATTGATCTCAACGTTGTTCTTTTCCTGCCTAGACACTAAGAAATCAAACAAATCAAATTTTTATCCTGCATCAGAACACAAACTAATTCAGAAACAATCTTTTTTTTCCATAAAATGAAAATACTGTTTTCTAGACAGACTTAATGAGCTGTCATTATACCAATAAATTATATTCTCATGAGATTTTCTTCCAAATGTTGTGAAAATAAAATGTTTATATCAAATTCAAAAAGCATCTTAAGTTTGGACATATAACTACTTACTTCAGTTAAGTTTCTGAGAACATGCATGACCTAAACAAAGAAAGAGTAAGACAGAGTTTTTCCTATGCACCTTTGTCCGGAGGACTCTTAGAATGAATGATCTGTTTCAGGTTTGCAGTAAAATTAGTCAGGACAGTTGGTTGTCTCTATTAAGGATGGCTTTAATGCACTAAATACTAGATAATGATTTGAAAATGACTTTATCCTTCTATAGCTGTTTCCTAAAAAAAAACAGATTTAGGATTGTGCTATGTGAAATGGTGAAAACCCCATATTTTGCTTTTAGAATTACATTCTGCTCAAAGACCCTTCACACTCCACTCAGCAAGACTGGCTTTAGTCTGCTTTTGATTTCAGCAAGCTGGTTAGTGGTGCTTGCATCCATCTCACTGATGGCATAATGTGAGAAGACTCAGACATCCTTTTTAACCACATAACAACTTTCTATTACTGGAAACAGGGAATCTTCTGAAGGCCGAGAGAAGAGAACTTATAATGAAGGATCTAACTGGTAAAAAGAGAAATAAATTGCATGTCAGTGGAATAACAAGAGCAACATCAACAAAAGGGAATAAAAAAAGGATACAGGCTGAATTATATAAATAGGATTAATTAAAAACAATAAAAATCCTCAAAATATGCACGAATAGGGGAAAATGATTGGTAACATATTCAAACCTTCAAAAATCGTGATTTGCTTGGTCTTTTTTTTTCATCAGTTTTGAGAAACTCGGACAAAAATAGCTTTGTAATCAAGCTGGGAATAGGGCCTTGTCAAGTTCAGGCTCCTGTATTAATGAATATTATTTATACAGAAGGAAATAATTTTACTGGAGAAAACTAGATCCATCTTACACACATATGAAGACTGACGTGTTTATCTTTAACAATGTCAAGACCTACAGCATTCCAGCCCAGTTGTGTTCCGAGCTGCATGTAGCCAAATATATGAAATTTCTGCTGTGACTAGTAGGAGGCAACAGCCTTCGTGCTGACCTGGTCACCCAGGGTCTCAGGGCTCTTTCAGGTTGTACTGACTAGACATGATCTCAGCATGATTTGCCTGTTTTTAAAAGTCTTCTGGTAAGTGGTTACTCCCTAAATTGCTTCAGCTTAGCTGTTTTAATACTTTAGAAGGTGAAGTTCTGACAACCTCTGAAATCACTAAGTAGCAAACATTAATCCTTTATGTTAATTGGTGCTGAGGAAAGTTAATGAATAACTTCAGCTAATAGTCAATTTAAGGTGATTTAAATTTTGTAGTAACCAGTAAATAAAAAGCAAGAAGGCAACTTAGGAAACTTACAAAATCTTCCACATGAAAACACAAAATTAGATCAAAGTCGTCGTTAGGGTTTACTGTTTTATTAAGAACTTTATTAATTGGCAACACTATAAACTCACATTATGCTGTAAAATTAAACTGGTTGGTTTTATAAGAATATTTGAATGTAAACTAAGGGACATGCTAGAAACTGTAAACTTTCTGTGTTTCAGTCTTAAATGCATTAAGAAAGGGAAGTGTATCAGTCAATCTCATTATAATAATAACTGCTGCATTTTGATGACACTAAGCTTGAATTAAAATAACAATAAATTCTTATCAGCACTTACTAGATGTTATCCATTTTGACCACAACAAGATTTTTAGTGTAACGCTAGCAAGGCTGGGAAGCAAATCTTCCTTGAGCCTTGTCCAGGTATAGAAGTCATAAGAGTGTGAACTGACCAGCCTGGATTTACAACAGCAAAGTTGTGCCTAATGGTCTAGAACATCTTTATGATGAGATGACTGACTTTGTAGATAGTGGAGAGCAGTAGAAATAGTTTAACTTTTCTTTAGTGAGTATTTTGGGCTGCTTTCCTACAGCGGTAGGAAAATTAAGGAAAAAAATACGAATTTATATTAAAAACCTGCCTAAGCCCTAACTTTGAAGTTGATTCTCCCCAACATCTCTGAGCAAGTGTCATAATAGGTGACCTCCAAAGGTCACTTTCAGCCTAAATTATTGCACAATTTTACGACTGCATCATCCTCTGCACATTCAGTAGAATGGTTGTTAAAGCACTCCTTGAGGAAATCTAAGTCTCAAACGGATTTGAGTCTAGCAAAAATTTGGAGATCATTCCAATGAACAAATTGATTTGCATGGCAAGAAATTAATTTCCAATTCAGCATTGCAGCACAATCATAGATCCACATCCCTAAGTAATTATACAAAGCTTATTTCCCTTCTCCCTTCAGGAAATGAATGCATGACTCCTAACAGTCTAACAATGAAAGCAGTTTCTATGTGAACACTGATTCTTACTTGCTTGGGAACTCAGAGTCACCTTCACTAGAGCCCAGCTGTCTCAAATTCAAGAACAGAGATTTGTTTTGTCTTGTTTTCCCGGCTTCAGTAAAATAGAAATTTGGCAGAAATAGTAAGATCCAAATGCTCATAAGTAAATTGCAGCTTAAACAAAGACAGTTGGGCAGTAATTGTTTCTGTGTTTTCAGTTGCTTCCCATTCAAGCTTTGTCATTGACTTTATCAGTACATGTTCTCTGTTGGCTAAGATTTTGGTTAGATATGCCAAGAAAAATAATTTAGAATTTTGCAGCCTAAGCAGTTCACAGCCCTCTGTTACCTGCACTATTTTTCACGTATTTTCTTATGTCCCTCTTTGCTGAATAGGGAACCTGAATTCTGCACTCATACTGAATATTTCTTTTCTGAATACTCTGAGAAAAGGCTTTTTAATATTGATATTGACTAAAAGGTGAGAAAAGAATACCAAGAACGTCTAATAAAAAAGCTGTAACTTGTGAGGCAAAATTTTATTTCTGGCACTGGGGTTTGACCAGAATAACCTTTATCCACAACTTTGTAAGAGCTGTGAATTTTGCAATAATGCAATGAATTGAAAAGTCCTAGTGAGTTCAGCAGGCCAGGTCATTGAAACACATAAGTTTGGGGGGCAGGATGATACACAGAGGGCAAAAGAGTCACCCAGAAACCCTTATATGATGCTGAACATAATCATTGTGAACGATGAGGGCTTATATTGCACAGTGACAAGAGCTGGGACTCACCCCTACTTTTAGCTGTCTTGAAGTTAAGTGTCCAGTTTAAGCTATTCCTTTAGACTGTCCATAGTTAATGGAGAAATATAGCTAAGACAAATCACTTTCTGTAGATCTTCCTCTTAAACACCCATCATAAAATGAGCTTAGTTGCCCTCCAGAGGCATCAATCCCCCACAGCTGGCTATAGAAGGAGCCCAGTTGTCTAGCTCAGGCTGCAGAAGTGATCTCTCCTGGGATGCTATTGTGCCATTCTGTTGGATGACTAGCTATCAAATCAAAAGAAACAAACACTGTTTTCAGACTTTAAAAAAAAAAAAAATTAAAAAAAAAAAAATCCAAAAACAAATGAGAGGACTATTCTGTAATTTAGGTCTGACTATAGGCATGTTAGTTGTTTTCTCCTTGTTTCCCCTTTTCTTTCAATGATAAAACTGTTTTAAGGAAATTAAAACATAGCATGAATACCTACTGAGAGTGATCCTGTGTGAGCTCCAAAGTCGGGTTTTTACATTTTCCGTCTCCTATATTGTTGCCTTACTTATCTTGTGTTGTCTTCGTGCTGTTCTGCACGAATCAAAGAAACATCTTTAACAATCAGCCAGAAAACCTGTTTTCCTATCAATCTGTCTGGTTTCTTGCCTTGCCAAGAGGAGAATGCAAATTTCTTTGAGCATAGAAGTGCAAAATGTGGTTTAGAACTCTACTGCAGGTTATATTTCTCTTCAACATAATAGGCAGGTAAAGCTTCTTTCGTTGTTCAGAATCATGAAAAAAAATTTCATTAAAATCTTCCTTTAAAGTCAATGATCTTTCAAAATAATCACAGGAGATTAGATATTGCTTAAATTTATTCCTGGTGCCAGAGTTAGGAACCCAGGCTTCCTCCTTTGAGGAAAAACTGGAACAGACTCAAACTGACTTACAGACACACTGTTGCCTGACCTCCTAATTTAACAGATTGTAGAGATTGGGCACAAATTTCTTTATGGAAAGGATTTTAAAACAACAACTACTACTCCTTTACCATTCTCCTGCTGTGAATTTTATGAACAGATGAGAAAAAATATAATGGACATTACTGCTATCATATTTTTTTGAGTTTCAAATAGCAATATGTGTTACACCAAAGTGACTCATGCTCATTCTAGAGGGATTAAATTGATCTCCATTTCTGAAATGACAGAAGATGCCCCTGCCCACACCTTTCAGATATCTCAAGGGAGAGTAACAAGTTGACTAAAAATAAATTACTGAGCTTATGTGGACTTCCCCCCCCGCAAAAAAAATTATTAATGTAAGCAACAGGCAGAAAATACTACTGGATCTAAATAATTTTGAAGTCTAGTAGCAATATGCCTATCCTAACGATCTCACTTTTCCGAACTTTCCACTTTCTGGAATGCTGTCATTGCTAATTGTATGAAATACACATAAATTCCAATATCTCAGAGAAATTCATGCACCATTTTTTTGTGTATATCTTAATTGCTTATATTAAACTACACAGACTTAGTGTTGAAGGGAAGTTAGTGAGGAAAATATTACATCCCACCTTCAGCTCAGGAAAAGGCCACAAATACCGCAAGGTCCTGACATTGCAGGATCTCAGGTCTCATCCAGCCTTCTGCTGGCTTGAGGAGGTCATAGGTTGCTTTAACCCTGATGCTTTTTGTGTTTTGATCAAGTGGCTATTACCCAGACTGTTTTAGTTTAGGTTTGAGCATGCCAGATGCAATAGAAGTCTGAGAAATCTCTATAGTCACTGAGCAGAAAATTGTACTCTTTGTGCTAATGGGCTGGGGAAGATTACTGTACAACACTCACATTTTAGCTGTATACAAATGGGAAGAGAAGTAGACTATGTGTGAGAAAACGTATAAAAACATGTTTGCACCAAGTGGATCCAAGAAAATCAGAGTCAAGGAAACACTGCCCATCAGCAGCGTGTTCCTCCCAGTGGAAGATTTGGGATATGGAAGAGCCGTTGCAAGCTTTCTCCTCCTTTCCAGTCCATCAGGGAAAACTGATGTTGTGGACTGCAGAACCCAGAAGAACAAAGCAAAGTTAAGCATAAGACCAGGGGAAAAAAAAAAAATTGTATAAAAGACAGTTTAAAACTTTTATTTAAAAAATCCCAACCAACCAATCAAATAAACAAACAAAAGAAAACCAACAAAACTCCACACTAAACAATCATCACAAACCTCCAAAACAATTTCAAGTCCTTTTGAGGAAATCTACTTGAAAAAAAATATTATTTGGGAAATGTGGAGTACAGACTGTAATTCACAGGCTTTATGCCTCTGTGCATCTTCATGAACTGGTCACGTCAGTAAAGCCACTTTTTTTGAGACACAACTTTGTTGGTTGTGTTCCATTCTGTCCTCTTGGTGTCATAGAATGAGAAAAGTTAATCATATACAATAGTAAACATACATAGTTAAAAACCTAATAGTGCAAGTGGAGTCCCAAGATATACAAATTTCTCTGAGGTTCTACAGCTACAATTTCTGTTTTGTTTTCTTTGTTGTTTATTTATTTTTAATATTATTATCTAAAACCGAAAATTCTGTTTTCTTTAGGCATTTCCTCTATCCACCGTACCCCATAAGCTTATTGTATTCATCAACATCCTACCATATCCAATTTTCTGAAAACAATGTGATTTCTTCTGTTTCTTCCTACAGAATCTTTTACTAGTTGGACAGACCTCTCTGTAATTAAATATATCTAGACTGATGTCCAGTCTACAAATTTCCCTGTTTAATTTAGTGCCATTAATTGTAAATCAGTCTCTTTGGAATGATCTAAATAAAACTTGTCCTTTTCTTTTGTTTACCTCCTTGAATGTCTCACAAACAAACCCTGTCTTCTGAAACCTGTCATTTGGTCAATATATATTTAGTTTTTGAGCTGCACAGAAGAAGGCCTTGTGGATCCAGGGTTGATCATCTGAGGGTTATCCTCTATTTGTTCTTTTTAGTGAGTAGCAGTGCAGAAATGCATTCCAGATTTGATCAAAGGCATCTAGTATCTCACTCTGTTCAAAGGCTGCTCATTCATATTTTACAGTTTCAAGAACAGCATTGACCCAGCAATCAATATGAGATGTTAAGATGATTTTTTTTCCTGTGTCCTTACCTATAGTTGCTTGAAGGGAACATTTATTTATAAGCTGTCACCAAGGCAACTCCATTTTTTTTATAATTAAGCCAGCAGTTATGATGATTCAATCCTAACGCAAATTTTGTTAAAAGTTTTTGTTACTGTAGACTGTGAAAGATGAGTTTTGACACAAACCAGTCATGTGAAGTATATCAAAGAAAAACAAAAGCACTTGCAACACCCAAGCATTGAAATAAATGTAGAGGTAAAAAGCTCAAGTACAAATTTCAGGAACATTTTCAGTAGCATTCAAGTATCCCACGGCATTTAAACCTCTGAACTATCTAAGTTCTCCTATCATACACTTCTGAGCTTTGTTATAGTAGAGTAATAGTCATTTTTTTGCACCCAGGAAATTCTTCATCTCACAGAGCCACAAGTCTGCCACATAAGTAAATATTAGCAGAGAGTATTTTAAATAATAATAATAATAATAATAATAATAATAATAATAATAATAAATAACATATTTTAAAAGCAGCATGTAATTTGTACATCAAATTGGTAAATGTTTTTTCTTGTTCATCTTTGCCTTCTCCTGAGAAATGTAGAATTTTTGGTTTAAAAATCTACTATCCTATTTCTTGTGATGAGTATAAAGGGCAGAAATTTTACATTCACGAGATTCTGAGTGCCTCAGGATATTTTTAGGGAATACAGAAGTTGTATATTGAAGGTTCTAATTTTCAGGCTTTTCATGTGGGGACCCTCCCTTTGCTTTTCACCTGCATCTAAGGTGCAGGATGCAGTCTCTGCATTCAACCTCTATGCATAAGTAATGAAATATTTACTGGGCCAGATTGAATACACAACTGTATTCTCATAGCCCTGGGGCTAGAGCACTCACAGAAGGGGAAGCAGGTACCTTTTGCCAGGCTGAGACAGGGACAGGAATTTGAAACTGGGTTTCTTGAAGCTGAGACTTCAGTTTTATGTTTCCCTTCTCAGTGTCCTTACGCCTCTCTTTTTGTCTCCCCTTCCTTCAAAAATAAAAACTCAGGAACCCTGAAGGGACTATTTTAATATTTCGGATACTTTAAACAGTCAGCTGAAATATGCACATTTGAATTAAAATACAGTTCAGTTGTGTGGTAGGAAACAGACATATTTTATGAACAACAAATAAATCCTTGAGACATTCTTTGCTTCTTTCACATTCCCAAACCTGTGCTCTGCTGATATCTTCCAGAAGAGAGTCATAATGTTAGTGAGAAACCTTTTGGATAGTGTCATGGGACACCTTATGAGGAAAAATACATCTGCATGTATGGCTAGAGAGTTAATGCTAATAAATGTTTACTGGCACATAAAAATTAAGCAACTTTGATCAGTAAGATTGTTGGGGATTTTTGGTTCACTTTTCTTGAGTTTTTGATTCATTTTGTTAGTTTTGGTTTGGTTTCTTTTTATGTTTTTAGGCAAAGTTGCACACCTGTGTATCACTTCACTATTGAAACTGGGGATAAAGTTTAATATCTAACTGGTAGAGGCTCAGGTGTTACGATCATTTATGATGGTGATAGTATGGGGGGGTGGAAGGAGAAAAAAAGCAGCTTTATTTTACAAAATGCTTTTGGAATCCAGCTTTTATCATGCATCAGTGCTGCTGCCATCTACTGAAGAAAACAGGACATTCCAGTTCAGGAGCACCAGTAATCCAGCAAGCAAAATACCTTGCCTCTGCATTTGGTTGCTTGAATGATGAATCTTTTCTCAGATGCAGCATGTGTGAAGTTAACCGAGTGTGCACGAGTAGCCGCTCCTTCTAAAGCCAGCCCAGCCAGCACTTTCTTGGAGATCCTGTGATGCTGTCACCAAGCAAAGCTCAACAGGTGATAGCCTCATCATCTGCCTCTGGGAGAATCTGAAATTACAGAAGTTTATTGCATTTCATTTATCATGTCGTGCTTGTTAACATGCTGTTTTATAGGCACATTGCTCCGCAGTGTAACAATTTTAGTGTGCAAACTCTATGTTTTTAGTTTAATTTGCAACAGATATGATATAAAGATAAACGAGATAGGGTTTTTTACCCACCAAATGGAATTGTCCCCAGCAGTTTGCTAGCCATCAATCACAACAGGGATGGAAGACCTTCTGCAACACACATTAAGAACACCTTATTTGCAAAGGCAAAAATGAAGTAAAGGGAAATCACTATATATAATCTCACTCGGCTGTCTGTATAACAGATTACAACTATGCAGAGATTTCATACCCTAGAAAATTACTATGGAGACAAAACCAGATTCGATGAACAGCATGCGTGTTTGCATCATCTCTCTTAAAAGTGCGCATTTGCTTAATCGTGATTTATTGACATGGTTTGACAAAGGCCCAGACTGATTTTAGCTAAATTTTGACACTTGCATGAGGTCCTTAATCATCTTCCTTTTCTCAGGAGAATGATAGAGTTCCCTCTAGCACTAATAACAGAAACACAATTTTAGACAGGTACCTACAGCAACTATCGTCTTCTTTCAGGTGCTTCATCAAGGTGTCTTAAATTACAATAAATGAATATTTCTACGAGAACACCAGATAACAGAAGAAGACAGTCAGAAAACTTGATACAAGTCAGGAGAACTGTGTCCATAAGTGTGCCATGCTTCACTTTGCCAACATGCCGCTTTTCACCTGTGAAAGGCTTTTCATCTTTTTCATGTGCATGAAAGGCTGTGTTTTCTCAGACTTCTTGTTATAGAAGGATAGAATCATAAAAAGGTTTGGATTGGCAGGGCTCTTCAAAGGTCATCCAGTCCAGCCCTCCCTCCAATAAGCCAGGCCAGCTTCAATTAGTCCAGGATGCTCAGAGCAACCTTGAATGTTTCCAGGAATGGAATATCCATCATATTGCTGAGTAACCTGTTCCAGCATCTCACCATCCTCACCATAATCTTCTTATCGCTCATCTGAATTTACCCTCTTTTATTTTAAAATCTTTATTCCTTGCCCTACTGCAATAGGGCATACTAAAAATTTATCCCCATCTTGCTTCTAAGCCTTCTCTTCTACAGGCTGAATAACGACAACTCTCAGCCTTTCCTCATGGGAGAGGTGCTCCAGCCCACCAAACATTTCAGTTGCCTCATCTGGACCTTCTCCAGCAGGTCCCTGTCCTTCCTGTGCAGGGCCCCCAGAGCTGGGTGCAGTGCTCCAGGTGGGTCTCACCAGAGCCGAGCAGAGGGGCAGAATCCCCTCCCTGCCCTGCTGCCCACGGGGCTCTGGGTGCAGCCTAGGACACGTTTGGCTCTCTGGGCTGTGAGTGCCATGGCCGGGGCATGTCCAGCCTCTCACCCACCTGCAACCCAAGTCCTTCTCAGTAGGACTGCTCTTTATCCCTCAGCCTGGATTCATGCCTGACCCAGGTGCAGCACCTCGTGTTTGGTCTTGTTAAACCTCATGAGATCCCCATGGGCAAATTCTCCAACTTTTCCAGGTGCCCCTGAATGACATCCCAACCTTCAGGTGCGTCACCAGTACCCCTCAGCTTGGTGTCAGCTGCAAATTTGCTGAGAATGCTCTCAATTCCTTTGTCTAGGGCATTAATGAAAACATTAAACACTGCTGATCCTAACAGAAAGCCCTAAGGAACACCCCTTCTCATTGACCTCCATCCGGACATTGAGCCATTGACCACTTCCCTCTGGACATGACTATCCACTCAACTGCTCATCCAACAAACTCTGCATCCATCAAATCTGTATCTTTCTAGTTGAGAGAGAAGGAGGTTGTGGTGCACCGTGTCCAAAGGCATTGCAGCATTCCATGTAGGTTACAGCTGTATCCCTTCCCTTACCCGCTGATGTACTCACCCCATCCGAGATGACAGCAAGGTCACTCCTTCCTGCTTCAGACGAGTTCTTCAGAGAAAGCTGTGTCCTGCTGTAAACAGGCAAGGATCACACCTAAGGTCATATTGGCCATTCTTTGATTTCCTACCTTTTGCTCACATCATGTTTCAGTGCAAGAATTTAGTTCTACAATGAACTTTTCAATGCATTGAAAGAAAGATGTTTTTATGACATGAACAGAAACAGTAAAGCTCATTCCTTTTCAGTTAACGGACCATAATATATATTCAGCTTAATTTATTGATAAACTTTGGATAAGAATGAATATAACTTTTTAATAGGAAGTGCTCTGTAATTATTCTTTAAGTAAGATGCTATATGAAGATAAATCCTCATAGCATAACTTCATTGTGTTAGATAACACATTTTATTTGCAGGTTAAATGTTTAACCTTTTAAGAATATTCAATAAATAGTTGTTAAATAAAGTTTTTAATGTATTTAATACTGTTATTGTTGTTGATTTTGTTATTGTTATTGTAATTACTATTACTATTATTATGACTGTCAGAAATATTGCATTTCCTTTCTTACAAGTGTTCCACACCATGACTTTTCCCCCCTTTAAATAGGAACCGAGGAATATAATGACAAAATTAAAATGATAATTAACTCCAATCAATCAATGTGTTTATTTTGCATTTCTATCCTTTCTCTAACTTAAATTCTTCATTAAGGAAAAATCTTTAAAAAAACCCAAAACAATTATTTTTTTTAAAACAGAAAATCTCTTCCCTGTATAATAAGTTGAAAGGAGATTTCCAGAAAGTTTACACAAAGATTAAAGAAAGAACAAAGAAACAAATAAATAAAAAGAAATAGAAATATTTTTTTAATGGAGTATAAGTGAGTGGGACAAGAGAGTTGAAAAAAGAGAATGCATTTTGGTTTAAAAAAAAGATGGTGAGAAGATAATACTGACAAGTATGAATAAAGCTGTGAAGCTCAAAGTAGAAGAACCAACAGTTTAAAAAGATTAAACTGTCCTGCAGTGATTTTTATTTGTAAATATCTCTTGAAATTCTAGCCTAGGAAAGGATGAAAAATACAGTGAAGACATAGTAGGAATTAATAAAGAAGATGGAAAAAAAATTATGATACAAAAGAAAGATTAAAAAAAAAATTAGCTAAGCAATAGATGTGTGGTCATCAACAGCATCATCTCCTTTTTCTGCCTTTTACCCTTAGAGTTTTTATCACACTGTATCTGTACACACACAGAGAAACATGTAAAAGGGAATTTCTTATGTAACTAGCAAGAAAAGAGAAAGTTGCCAAATATTCGGAGCAGAACTACATCTAAGAAGGATCGTGCTGTGGTCATTATGTTTTACCTGAACTACATTCAAACACTTGGGTGACAAACTCTGAAGTGCTAGAAAGAAGCTAGATGATCTACTGTACTTTTCATTGTGTTTTAAGCAGTGAAATCAATGGAGAAGGAGAATTTTTTCAAGTAAATAACACAGAAAAGGTCTCTCTCACCACAACCACTCAAGACCACCAATAATTTATATGTGCTCTCTGATACACCAATTTTAGTTTCCAGATGCTCGTTTTAAAATTCAGGCAAGAGAAAGAAAAAAGTTCTTAAAATACAGCTGCAATAAGCTACATAAAATGAAGTTAGTTCTGTCTAAGTATCCACATGCATGCCCTGAAAATGAAAGCATGCAAACCAAAAGCAGGAAGAAAAAAAAAAGGTGAACAAAATACAAAATGAAACCACTAAAGCTGACACGATATAGGAAAGGTTCTCCACTTGCTTAATTTGGCCATTTTAATGGAGCATGTTGTGTTTATGTTCTGGCTGTTTATGTGAGGAGCTAATGAAGCTGTTTTTCCCTTTAAGGGGCCAGAGGGATTTGGGGAGTCATTGCGAGGTTAGCGCTCGGGCTAGTGGTCTGTTCAGGCAGAGAAGCTGTTGGGCGATGCCCACGAGTCGTGCTGTGCAGCAAGGCTCTGCCCAACTGCATTTCTGAAGGGACATGTGTGTTTTATCTATGCAGCAGCTGTTCCATTACCTCCCTTAAAATGACTTCATAAAGCAAAGAACCTTTTCCCAATTTATTTTACTTGCTCTCACTGAACAGATTATCTGGGGTTTTCTCCAAAGCCCATGGAATTCAATGGAGAGACTTTTCATTAACTTTTTAGAGCAGGCATCAGATTCATTAGTGAAAAAGTCTGTGGATTATTTCTTGTTTCCTCTGACAAAAGTCCCTATTTTCCTCAGAACAGGGCATACTATATCCTCTATTTTAGATAGAATTATACATCAAAGGGGAAATTTCAAAGGTTCAGAGCTTTTCTCTGTTCATGTATATGTTGTGGTTCTTATCCAAAGTTTAGTCCAATACTTTTGTGTGCTGATTGAGGTTAAAAATCCTGAAGCAGTACTTAACTTTATAGTTGTTTTTTTCTAACTGTGTAAATGTTTACAGATTCCATCTGAGATTGGTTAAAGGCATGAGAGAAACAAAACTGAAGCTTGGAATGGGTCAGAAAAAAGATCATTTGGATGCAATTTGCTTTTCTTTAAATCTAAATCAGAGTGTTCAGTAAAAAGTTATTTAAAATTAAAGAAAAGATTTTAATAAGATGAAAATACTTTATTCTATTAGTTCTGCAACAAAATATATAACTTCATTTAATGAGAAATTTTCCTTAATAAAACAGCTTATGACTCCAATTTGATTTTTGGAACAGAAATAAATTTAAATAATAATAACTTTCAAAATCATGAAATAACAGACCTAATTGCCACCTCAGTTACTAATAGCAGTTATCTTTTTTTCTTTATGACTGAAGTAGGTGACTGTTGGAAAGGTTAGGATTTGAAGTCAAATTATAGGCTGCACTTGTTTCTCACACTACTTGTGTCATGATGTCAGACAAGCCAGCTGCCAAGATGCTTAAAAATCCTTTGAAATGTCGGTTTCCAGTAGCTGGAAGATCAAGTTTATTGTTTGTTTTATTGGTAAGGAAGAGGAAGGCTAAACAACTGCCACTTAGGATGTTTGTGAGCTAACAAACAAAAGATAACATGAAGAAAAACCCAATCAGCTCTTGCTAGTGTAGGACATTCCTACCTTGCCTTGTTGAGGTCCATGTAGGAAAATTTTGCTTGTGCTCCATCAGCAGTGTAGTCATGGAATTGTTGAGTTAAAGCTAAATAACCATATGTATATAACTCTTTAAGTAGGCTTGCTACCTTGCACTGGAAATTAAAATCTAAAAGAAAATAAATTTTACAAAGAACTGGGGCACATCTTGAGGTGGCTCTTTAGCCTTTTGTTTTTTGCTGGACTTGAGAATAAGTACAAGAAAAGAGTAAGAGCATCATGAGCCGTCCTGAAAGCCGATCAGGAATGGCTTTTCCCCGTGTAGTAACCATGCTCCTGCTGGGGTCACAGCACTGCCTAGAAGGGCTAGAAGTGAGGACCCCGCTTTGCTGTGTGCTGCACACATCCATGAAGAACCACTGGTTTACAGCTTTTTAGCCATCTAAACACTACTGATTTCCTCAGAAGTTAGGAATGTGACACTTACCAAACTGGATGAATGCAAGGAAAGATGAAAGTGGAGATTCTATTGACAGCTTCATAGGACAAATCACAGACTAGAGCCACAGAATATCCTCAGCTGGAAGGGACCCACAAGGATCATCAAGTCCAACCCCATAATTTGCCCTTTTCAGTCCTCTCCTATGGTTAAACGAATCTCCTCTTCAACGTGCCTACAAGAAGGATAGTCTGATATAGCCATATTTAGACATCTAAATGTTTGGCATCAAAGACAGGGAAGACACATCCCTTTCTGAGTGTGGGAATTGACCGCAACCTGTAGTCTCTACTGAATGACCCAGCAGTGGAGCACGGACATGAAGGTGTGAGGTCCTAGGTCAGTTAAGCATAACTACACACAATTTGGATCTTGCAAGTGCTAGTAAGTTATGAAAACAATAACAAAAACCCCAATAGACTGAAATATTAGGGGTCTTTATGAGGAAGAGAGAGGCATAACTGAATTGTCATGTGAATAAGTTGAAAGTATGAAATTATTTCAATTACTTATCTTAAAAATTGTCTTTTGAAAAATAAGATAATATGTCACATAGATTAAATACCTGATCATCTATTTTCTTTGTGAGCAGATCTTCCGTTGGAACAGGGTGAAGGAGTATGTGGGAAAAGAAGAGGAGATAGAGAGTGGTAACGAACCAGAGGGACAGATCGAAAAAGTTGCTCCTGAGGCCCCAGTGTTAGTTTGGATGATTTCTAGAGAGAGAGAGACACAAAACAAAACTGGGAAGATGTAATGGTCAGTGAGAGCCAACTGCCAAAACCAGTTCACACCCTCTGCAACAAGAGCAAGAGAAGCTTCTGAATAGCACCTTGCCCCCTGAGCTGTCCCTGGTTTCTCAGGTATGCTAGAGATGTGCAAGAGACTTCTGAAGTGCATAACGCTGCAGGGCTCAGGCCAAAGCCATCAGCCTGAGCCCTGCAGCGTTGTGCAAGAGACTTCTGAAGTGCATAACGCTGCAGGGCTCAGGCCAAAGCCATCAGCCTGGTCCTGATCTCATCTTAAACCTATGCAAATACCAAGGAATTTTTTTTTTTTTTAATATTTAATAATTTTTATTGTCTTGTGTCTTCAGTTGCTACTGATATCGCTGAAACGGAGGTGCACTGCTCTGACCCGTCTGCGAAGCAAGAATCAGCTGCCCTGAGAATCAATGCAGAAGTCTGCAGGAATGGTTCATTGTATGATGTTTCCATGCCCCTCCAAAGTGAATTCATAGATGACAGTTTTGACCACTGCACAGTCTAGGCAAGCAAAAATGCTTCTGCAAGTTTAAAATTAATTTCTGATTGAGTAGTTTCCTTGGTGTGAAGAAAAACTCTTTAAATTTGAAATAAAGTGTTGTTAATGATATGTGAAGAAAAATAAACAGATCTGTTAATTTCCCTCCTTAAATTCTGATGTAAATATATTCTTTGAATCATGTGTATTTCCTGTGTATTTTTGCTAAGCCAGTTAATATTACTAAAAAAAGTTACATTGGCAAACATATAGAATGTTACTTTAATTCAATAAGGCTTTGCTAATATTTGTCATTTATTCAACCCTCCTTTTATCCATTAGGCATGTTATTTAAGGCAAGTAAAAGGCAATTGTTTTGTTTTGCTGTTCTAAGTCATGCTTTGTCAGAACAGGTAATCCAGTTGTGGGACTTATTGCCACAAAACATAGCCAAAACTGCAAACCAGTTAAATTGTTTTCAGGTAAATTCATTTGCAGAACCAAGGAAAAGTCCATAAAAAAATGTTAAGCAAAATAGTATAGATTGAAAATTTGGCTCTGGAAATTGTAAAGATTTTGTCTTCCCTCCTACCAGAATCTGAGGAGGGATAGCAAAGGGAGATATGATTACTAATTGTTTTGTTCTTCTCGTCTATCCAGGCCTGCTACTGCCACTGAGTGACAAGACACCGAAACAACCGAACCTGTATGTGACCTGTTTACCTATTTTTATATTATGTCTTTACAATGGAAGTGTGGAAGTATCATTATTCCTGTTTTACAGGAGAGAAAGACCAAACGTAGAAAATGCTTCACCCAAGGCCATGCAATGCATCATCTGTGTCAGATGGACAGGTCAATTTGGTCCACATTATATTCCATGGACAACTGTTTGCACAACCTGGCTTTGCTCTCAGGATTCACTCTGCAGCAAAATTTCACTACTTTAGAGAGGAAGTTCAGGTGTAGGAAAAACACCAAATGCCCTGTTTCAGTCAATGACATGAACAGGAGCACAGAAGGACCATTTGACTTGGGCCAGGGAATCAGCTTTGAAGTAGTCTTGAAAATCCAGATCCATCAATATCCCATGCAGGAGTAAACGGAGATATTGAATTTAGAGATTAAAACACAAAGTTTGGAATTCAAACTGTGGAGGAGTAAGATGAATACTGTAAAGCTTGCAACCTCTATTTCTTGGATCTGAGTGACTAAAACCTTGTTGAAGTTAAGATCAAGCTTACATTCCGAATTTCAAAAAGCTCAATTCCAATAAATAGTTTTTTTCTAATTAGAAATACTGAATTTGAATAAGAAATAGAGAAAGTAATTTGTATACTTACTATATAATTATAACATTATTGTAGCTGAAAATAAAATACTCAAATATAAACATATTATCAAGATCCCATAGGTAGTTATTTCTGGTTTTCCAGTTTGGGTTTTTTATATTTAAAAAATTAATTTTCAACATATTTTTTGGAGGGTAGATTGTTGTTTGAAAAGAGTTAAAACCACTAGAGTGATTGTAGGAGGTGTACAATTTGAGTACATACATTAAAACGCATATATGAAATCTATCATCTCCTTAAACTGTCTTCTTCAAATAACTTAATGACTTTTACATTATAAGAAATATAAGGCATGATCAAGGAATATTTTTTCATATGATTCATATGATTCAAACTTTTAATTTTTATTCAAATGAAAATGAAATAGTCTAAGGTTCTTATTCAAATTTTTAATGAAGGAAAATAAAAATTTTGTGGTTTTGTTTGTTCTTGAATGCATTTCTTTACTGTTCCTGAGAAAATATTTGATATATTTCTGAGAGATTTTGAAAGGAGAAAAGGTTTTGTTACCTTACTTGTGCACGTCCTATTATCCCAGTCCCGACAAAGAACTAAACCATCAATGCACTTCACAGTTCTAAATTATTCATTCAGCATCTAAAAGCAACAACCACAAAAAGAAACAATAACAATAAAAGGATAAAGAAAAAAAAATTGAAATGAACATTGCAATTACAAAAAAAAAAAACAAAAAACAAGAGCAACCAAAAAGATGGCATCCTAGACAGGAATGCAATTTTACCACAAAAGTGTGAATTGTGAGATTGAAAAAAGCAAATCAAAAATCAAATATCTCTGAAGTGAAATTGTGAGTATCTTCTCCTGGATTGGCTATGAACTTCAATGTTGAAAATTGTGATGCCCTCTGTCTGCTTGTTTCAGAAGATGAAACATGGTTTTAACTGCATTTCCTTTTACGGGATGAAAGTTGAGGTAGAAACCATGTGCTCTGCAGTGTTAACAAAATTGAAGAGTTTCTGCTGATGAAGAGTGTGTGTGAAAGGGTGGAGAGTCATGAATTATATTTTCCATGTTGCATTAATAGCTAGCTGCTGTGTCTGTGTTTATGAATGCAGCCAAAGATCATTATTGAACAGTCCTGGAGCATAAAATTTCCACCTGTCCTGCCAGAAGGAAGAGTCTTTCTGTTTTATGCTGTTCAATTGAACTGACCATTCCGGAAAAGAAATTCCCCCGAACCAAGAGAAACAGAATGTAACTGCCTCCATAAAGACTGGATGTCTCCTTAAACATCAAAACAGCAGTGTCCATAATATGAACATTTTGGGGGAAGATTTAAATGCACAAAAGTTAGAAAATTTGGCATAAAACCTATCATTCACTCTGTAACTCACTTCTCTATGTCAAAAAGAGGACATGATGTTATTTGCCATATGTGTGGCTAGATCATAGCCTGGTGACCTGAGGTTAGACTTGCACTGGGAAACTCCTTAATTCCATGGATTTAAATCACACCTATAATGTTGGCATAGCAGTGAGCAGTGTCCTCGATGTACAATTTGGTTTGATGTGAGACTCTTTATCTGTGAGTTGTTGCTATGGGAGACTATAACAACTTCTACTGAGAGAGTAAAAAGGATTCTGTTTGCATATTTAAAAATATACACAGATGGAATATGTACATACACAAGCACACACAAATACATATGCATTAACATCAATGTCTATTTTTATATTTTCATTTATATAAATTGACCATAAGAAGAAATTATGCCTAGCTGGGCTATTGACACATCTTACAAATCAGAAAGAAACTGAAGTGTTGCTTTTTTTTTTTTTCCCCCTTTCAAAGACTGGGCAGTGCATTGTCTAGATGGGAGCTCATTAAGAGTGGACTGTAATTGAGGCAGTAAAATACTCTCTTTACTCTTTTTCCCCCTTTTCAGCCACAGGAAAGGCTTTACAAAGTACTCAGCATATTGGCTGCTGAGGGCTTTTGACAATCAAGTTCCATCTGCTCAGTATTGTGCAAGACGAAATATACGTATATAGTCCAAGCCTTGGAGAGTGTATAATATGATCTGATCCAGGTAGGTGCTTCACTGACTCTCCATTTGACACATGCAGTGACCAGATCTGGGCATGGAAATCCAGTATTTGCATTAATTTCCTGGCATATGTTATGATAAGGATTTAGAAACTCTTGAGTGCACCACTACTGAATTTTTTTCATTGATTTCTGGACCAGGCAAGCCTCTGTTAGTGCTAGAGGAAAAGTCAGTATATAACAGATAAATACTTTTAAAGAGCACCATATAAATATATGAGAAGCTAATTGCAATTGAAATTGGTAGAAACCAGGATTTTGTGCAGCTTTAGGGCTTAAGACTTGTTTTAAATTTAAATCTCATGTTGAAATAAATGCATATAAACATGTACTTTATAAAACCTTCTGCATCCATCATGTTGGAATTGAAACTGCAGCTTTTTTCTCTCCTTTATATGTGTTCAGAGAAAGGTCTAATGGCTTTACCTTCCATTATCTTAATTTGGGTGGAAATATCCTGGCCACTCTTCAGCTGAAGGATTTCAACTGCCACTTTAGGCAGAATATTTTATTCTGTTGATACAGTTTCCATTTTTTTTTTTTTACCTATCTGTGGAAAAATATATGTAGAGCAGTGTCTTGCAAAACACAGTGATGAAAATCCCACAATTTGGTTTCCACTACATTTTCTAGCAATGCTGAGAGTTGCAATGTTAGCTTTGTGAATATCATAGTAACGCGATGCCTGGTAACTCTGGTGTCATTAAATAACGCTTACATTAAGACTCACTGTATGATTTTACTGCCCGTCATAAATCTGAGGATTATGAAGTAGAAATCTAATGTCATAAACTTTTTCCCACTGAAAATAAACTGTTGAAGACTGGTTGTCTTCATCACTTTACGAATCAAAAGAGGACTTTTCCAGCACACCTGCTGATGGCATGCACTGAAAACCAGCTTATTTTACAGTAAATAAATATATAAAAATATAAAAGCAAAAATGTCTTCCCAGAAGGGCCACTATCCTTCCAAGTTTCAGCATAAGGCAAAAATAACAACTTGTAAGAGTTCAGAAAAGTCATCTTGAGTTGAGTTTTCACAGATCATTGAAAGGTTGAGATTGGCAGGTATCTCGGGAGGTCATTTGATCCAACCCTCCTGACATCTAAAGCTGGTTCCACGCCAGGTCCCTGTCTGGACAGAAAGTATGGACCTTTTTCCTACAGTGCACTAATTTCTTCTAATGATACTAGTAACAGTAACATAAACCTTTTGTTGGATATCACTAGGTTCTTGTCTAAATGAGGAAAACAAGGAAATTTCCAGTGATATGTATAAAATCCTGACATTGTGCATAATTTATGTAGCCAAACTCCTAAGCAACCTCAGACTGCAACCAGTATAGTCTGTCACTCTGCTCTAATCTATTAAAGCATTTATCAGTGCAGTAAGTAAGGGATACTGGGGGAGGGCGGGGCTGGGGGGGACACCTAATCTCTCTTGTGTGTGGTTTCTTAACTAATTTTAGGATGTATGTGGGATTTACATTAAATAGGATTTTTGTGCTGATTCTTTGCACAATGCTGTACCTCTTCAGTTGACAGTGTTTGCTTATGCCACTGCCTGTTTTACGCATTATAGTTTTGTTCACTTTTTCTCTACCCTCTCTTTCTCCTCTGTATTCCCCAGCAGAAAATTAATAACAATAATTTCAGCAATGTTTCCAAATAACCATGACAAACTTTCTCCTTTATTAATTAAGCCAAGTGAATAGACGTATTTTGAGAGTAAAGGAGTATTTTCCCACTCTTTTCTTTTCATCAGTCTTAACCTTGTACTACCAACAAGCTGATCAGAAAGTAAAGAATATTGTTACCAAGACTTGAACATAAAATACTGACTTGGGTTCCTTTTTTGTCTTCCCTGCACTCCGTCCTTCCCCTTCTCCCAACCTTTCATGATGAAAAGGTATGTTTGTTTCCAGTGTTGTCTAAAACTGGGCTGGATTCATGGGGATAAAAGATTTGTTAAGAAACACAACAGCCTTTTACCAAACACTTAATGAAAAAACTTTGTCAGTGTAAGCAGAGAGCTATGTAGATAACTACACAGCTGGACACATAGACAGACTTTTTTTTCTTTTTCATTTAATAGATCAATGAAAACATTATTTCAGTTGGAGATCTTGAACTTCAGATAACGATAATTGGAGTAGATTAATTGCATTTAATGAGACTATGTCAGTTTATGCTAGCTGAGAATCAACTCCACATTTTCTTCCTTTTAAAAGAATTTGAATAATTTTGTACTTAAAAGATGAGTGGATTTTTAAAATTTGTTACTGAAGAATGAAGAAATATGCTGCTAATGACAACTTAAAATGAAAGTGGTAAGGTGCACAAATCAACAAAAGCAGATTTTGCAATGAGATCGTTTCTTCCGAGAGTGTTTTTAACCCTACAGATAACCTGTTTGATTGTTGATTTAAAAAAGAATGCTCTCACTATGCAGAGCCATTTAGATTTTCATTGAGCAGCCTGATGTTGTAGTTTGTGCTAGAACCTCATGCAAATATTTCCATTCTGCCAGATCTCCTCACCATTGTGGTTTCTCCTCCATCATGATCGGATGAATAAAATTTTTCTCAGACTGTGATAACAATGTGGAAAGTCTTGCTCTAGAGTGACACAATCAATTTATCTCCAAAACAGACAAAATAAGGAGTACTCTCAGGCAATGTTTCCACCTCTCAGTATTAATGAGAGATACAGCTGTGTTTCTGAATCATTCCTATTGTCAGGAAATAATGTCACAGATCCAGACTGACATTTAGAAAAGTGTGAAAGGCTATACTTAGCTATAAATATATCTGATTTCACTGAAATGTAATTCCATTTCAAGTATTCTCAAGATCTCTTTTGGACTAGAACACCAAATTCTACCAAGGTTTCAGAAAGAAAACACAGCACAAAAACCTTAAAACTTAACATGGAGTAATGTGATATAATAAAATGAAATATAACATAACAAACATAACATAACATAACATAACATAACATAACATAACATAACATAACATATAATAATGTAGAGCAAACTCTGTCTTTTCCATCAGGGAACAGTATTTTCCTGAGTTAAAAATTCTCTTCGCTCCAAATGAAAGGAGCGTTTTATACCAACCATTATGAAGCAAGGACATAGAGTGAATAGCAGGGCTGCAGAATAGCTAACTTTAGCTCTAACAATGGCCTTTGAGACATCTACTCAGGTACCTTTTGTGACTTGATGTTATTAAAGTTTTTGTATCAGTCTCTTCTTAAAGTTTTGAAAGACCCAGACACTCAGAGGCTTCCTAACAGAGGCCATGCAGGTACTTGTTTAAAGTTCAATACTCTTAAAAAAAAATAAAAATCACCAACACCTTAAAAAATTTAATTTATTTTTTGGTTAGAGATCCTAATCATAAGTAAGGATCAAGTGTTTTTTTTATCACCATTGCTGTTGTCCATAGCTAACATTCTCAATGGTCAAGTATCATGAGTGTAATCCCTGAAGTTAAAAGACCCATTTCTTTCCACCTCCTTGCCCTTTGACAAGTTCGTAATTCAGGCTGACCAGCACAATGGTGCTTGAATTTTCCAAGTGATTTCTAATTTTGGAAATGCCCATTTTGGCTGTGTTCAGCAGTATCTATTTGTTCTCTAATTTCTTCCCTAATTTCTTCCCTAATTTCATAATTGAAATTATGAATTTACCTAATTCATAGAGAAATGGAGTGTTGTGGATGCTCAGCATCTAAAATACAGGTCAAGAGCTCAAATGTGGTGAGAGCCAACATTGTGGCCATTGCCTTCACTGCATGTCATGTGGGTCAGCAATTAAATGCATATATTGACACTCTTTAAGACAGTAGAATAAAAGAGTAAAAAGCCCATAACTATGATAACAACTAATAAGTAGTAGACTGGGTAAAAATATATGTATGTCTAACAGTATTTGTCCAAACTTCTATTTATTTAGCAAAGAGACAGGGTAAATAAGCCCATACAAAGAGATCCAGCAAAGGAATGAACCACACGGAAACAGAGTAATGCATAATTAGATTTTAGATGAAAGGATACAGCACAAATGACAAATGTCAGTAAGGATAATAACTTCAATAAGTGCTTTCATCCATGTTTTAGCACCATAATCTATGTCTGTTTCTAGTTGATATGTATGTAATATGTAATATGTTGCATTGTTTCATTGTTTCATTAACTTGGGTCATCGTGGTTTTTGAACAAGGTAAAGGGACTTTTACTTCAAGCTTAAATTTTTCTTTACCTTATATTTGCATTTTCATATACAACATGGAAAATTCAGTAAAATGTAGATTATCCAAGGGGCTAGGAAACTACATGGTCTGTAATTATTGACAGTGTCTTTCTTTTACACTAATATATCTCAAAGCTCTTTAAAATGCATGGCTACACGGAAATAATCTCTTTTACACTTTAGAAAACAAAGCTGGAACTCAGGGGCAGATCCCTTTCTTCCAAGAAGGAATGTGCTGTCGCTGCAGCTGCACTGTCTTTCAGTGAAGTCCTGTTTGGTTTTGTTACAGGTAAACACAGAATATGAGGTAGGAGCATACTTTAAACCTTTCTCAGATGACTGCTTGAGTTTATTCATTTGCTTCATAGTGTTCATTTCAAACTCCAGAGGCCAAAGTCACTGGGATGTTTTACAATACATCCTTGTTGGCTGATAGGATTCTTTGTTCTGCATTTTTGATACATTTTTAATTGAATTTGGCACTGTTGTGGTAATGCTTCAGGTTTGTAAATCTTTAGTCTATCTCTTGTGTGCTACTTGGGGTCTTTTATTGATTTCAACACCGGAGTTTTGAGGCTGTTTTCAGACCAAAAAAGCCAGTATGGATTTATTTTTTTAAAGCCTCTCATGTGACTTGGATAGCAAGATCTCGACTGGAAGGAGAGCTGGACAAAGAACCTCTGCAAAGGCAAGTGCAGGTCTGCTCCTGGGGACCTGCACAGGCTGGGGGTGACCTGCTGGAAAGCATCTCTGTGGAGAAGGACTCGTGGATGTTCTGGTGGACAACAGGCTGTCCACGAGCCAGCTGTGTACCCTGAGGGCCAAGAAGGTCAATGGTATCCTGGGGTGCATTTGGAAAAGTGAGGCCAGCAGGCCAAGGGAGGTGATCCTGCCCCTTCCCTCTGTACTGGTGAGTCACATCTGGACAGCTGTGTCCAGGCCTGGGCTCCCCAGCTCAACAAAGACAGGGAAATACTGGAGTGGGTCTAACAGAGAGCTACAAGATGCTGAAGGTTGTGCAGCGTCTCTCTGCAAGGCAAGGTTGAGGAGCCTCAAGGAGAGATGGCAGAGAGGGGAGCTCATGAGTGTCTGTAAGTATCTGAACGGGGGTTGTCCAAAGGATGGGGCCAGACTCCAGAAAAAGGGGCAATATGAATGAAATGAAACACAGAAAATCCCATCTCCCATCTAAGCGTGAAGAATTTCTTTTCTGTGAGGGTGATACTGGAACAGGCTCTCCGGAGAGGTTGTGGAGCCTTCTCTGGAGATATTCAAAACCCAACTGGACACAATCCTGTGGAACCAGCTCTCAGACAGCCTGCCTTAGGATTGAGTAAATTGATCTCCGAAAGTTCTTTTCAGCCTTAACCATTCTGTGATTCTACAACCCACAATACATAGTGAAACAAATACCGAAATCTTTTAAAAAGTTAAATCCGAACGGAAGATTTCTGGATTCAGCCTAAATGACTCAGACGCAGAAGAGCAGAAAGCTTTGTGCAGAAACCTGTCTGTGTTTTTCTGAAGCATATAGAGAAAAATAAGGGTCCTGCCTCAGAAAATGTCTAACAGAGAGTTTAAAGCATTGGGTAACAGGCTGATTGATTACACAGAAGAAAAGGACTGTTTCCCTGTTTTATTCATGCCATCCAAGAGCATAGGCATTAAAATACCTTAGCATTTCTACGTTGGTGAGGAATAAATAGTGAGCAACTATAATTAATAACTATTAAAGCTGTTTGACTGATCATATCTTCTGGCTTGCAAAATCTTTTATGTGCAGGTGTGTGCATTAATGGAATCCATTAAATTCATATATTTCAACAGATAGTAATTTACGATCTTTTATAAGATCTGTCATGAAACACAGTCAGAGATATAGGATTGTCTCAGTGCATTACATAGCAAATTGTACTCCCCTTTCCTCTGAAATGACTTGACTTTAGAGACTAAATATGAATGTCAATGCATCGGACAGCCACATTAGGTATACTTTTTGCTCTACTATCGCCTGGGAATATGTGGAATAAACCTTTTATCACTGGCAAAGCTGACAACAAGAGTGAACAATATTCAAAGTGGCTAGAGGAAAAAATGTGTGGGAGTTCTATCTATTTCACTTCATACATAAAAAGAGAAAGAGATTGAGTGTGTAACCCTCATTTATGAATTGTAATGGCTCTCCTATGGGTTGCTAACTAGTCTTTTAGAATTTTATTTGTTATTTTGGTTTTTTTCCTTTTGGTGCTTTCATAGAACCTAAGAAGATGAGGACACAAGCCATTGTTTTAGCACTCCACATCGAATTCAGAGAACTCTTCAGCTGTAGATAGGTATGACAATCACTCATTGATGTCAATAATAAAGGTTGTTTTTTTTAGTTCTGGAGAAACACAAGCTGTAGGTATGTGAAGTAAAAAAGGGAAATAAGGACTGATTAGGACAGAAAACAGAAAGAAAAAAAGTCTTATGCCCAGACTTTAATGAGTTAGTGGAGGATTATAGGTAAACTATAGCAGCTCTTAAAACACTACCGACAAATCTCCAAGGGAGGCTTTTGTCCTGCTTGTCTATTTAACAGCACGTTGAGATTATCATAATTAAGTATAGACAGTCAACATATTAAATGGATTAGTATCTGCTGTATATACAATGTTCCTATAGTTATCTAATTATACATTTATTAAGGAGGAGCTATAATACTATCACATAAAACTTGAACTTTCACCTTTTTTTTAATGAATGAATTCACAGTCTAGAAAACCCTGCCATACTTTGGTTGCTAAATATGACAGGTCATTAGCCTTTGAAAATCCCGACTCACTGGAGTTTGTATCCATAAATGTACACCATCAAGCTAAACCCCAGAAGGAAACAAAAAACTTCTTGGTCACTGCAGTTTCCTGCTGATTGCTAGAAACCCGGCAGTTATTTTGTCTGTGGGATGTTTGTCTACAGTTTAATGTCCCAGAATCATTGGTAGTAGGTGATCCTATTATTCTGCTTTTGAAGGAAAATGAAGGGATAGATATGATTAAACAGAAGGGGAAATGGTAATGAAGCGGATTGGGGTAATTTGATGGAAGGGACAGAGGAGTAAGGCAAAACAGCTCTAAAATACAAACATAAAAGTAGTGTATGAGAAGGTAAAAGTGTTCTCCTTACCCTTTACAGATTGTTATGGAGGATAGAAAGAAAGAAAGAGCTATGTAAGATGTACAAAATTTAATACATTTCAGAGCAAAGTAAACAAAATGATCAAGGAGTTGTAGGCAATGAGTCAGGAGGAGAGATGAAAAAGAATAAATCTGCATTGCTTGGCTAATGCTGACTAACAGAGAAACTTTCTTCGAGAATACAGAAGTAGGTTCTTTAACTCATATGTCTAGATTTCTAAGGATATACAATGAAAGGGAACTTTTGAGATGCCTTCAAGTTAAGTCACAAAACCAAACATTTATTTGAAACAACCATCCTGACTTAGAAAAGCACAGTGTTACGCAACCAGAAGTTATGGGACAGGAAGAAGGTCTCCTTAAAACAGAGTAGAGTGGGAGTGTGAAAAAGATCTAAGGGCATGATGAAAGCTCCTGGCTTGGTTAGCAAATGTGTACAAAACTAGAGATTTCCATGTCAGTAACAATTCAGAAGACCCAAATCATTATCTTGAGGTAGAGGATGTCACTCAAATAAGTTTTGTGCAACTAAAGCACATGTTGATTTCACTTAATTTTCTTTTTTAGCACAGATAATGTGAAAAAAGGGGCCAGCCAAAGTAGTATGACCATTTGGACACAATACATTTCATCAATGCTGCTATAGCTCTTATATGTGTGTGTCGTTATGCCCATACACGCACATATATAAATACAATTATCAAAGAACTGAGATGAGGTCTTTGGATTCAAGAAATTGCCTTTCATCCATAGTCTCTGCTGCAAGAAAAGCTGTTGCTACAGCTAAAACAAAGAAAGGGTTTGAAAATTTCTTTCAGACAAAATAGCACATGGTGGGTGATTGTGCAGGCCACTGATTGCTCTCCCTCTGAGATTCACAAGTCCATATTTGGGGGGAAACACTTGCTGGTGTGCCTGATTGAGGTAAGTGACAGAGGGAAACCAAGACTAAAGTGTGTGAGAGAGAAGCCCTGATTTTCCCACGTTTCCATCCTTCCAATTCTTTCTATACCACAAGTGCTTAGGATTTTGAGAGATGCTCTAAGTAACAAACTCAGTCTTCAGGGTTAAAAACGAGGAGTTGGGAAGAGCTGTAATTGCAAAAATAAGAAGGAAGGGCAGTTGTAACTTTGGACTGACGTTGAGAGCTGCCTTAAAAGAAGCTTGATAAGGTCAAACTAATAAACTTGGGAGTTGCTCAAGGGGAAACCAAATTCTGGAGCTGTGAGACATTTTGACAGATAATTAGCATAAAATAGGGTGAGCACCCCACCACAGAGAAAGTAAAACCACAATCACAAATAAAACTGAACCTAGATAAGTCAAAAAGGTGGACCAAATATTTTCCTTGACCTGTCAGGGGCACTCAAAAGAATTAATTACCAAGGACAAAATTAGGTCCATAATTCTAAAATCATGGGAAATTCACTCAACACTCTATGAGTAAATGACAATGAAATACATAAATCTGGTCACGGCTGCTGCATTTTGGCTTCTTTCTAAGAACTATGGGACACTGCTAAGTGACACATGTTGTACATCTGAAATCTATTTGTTTCTGTGGTACAGTGTGAGTTTGCTTATCTGGTCATATAGGTTTCTGGTAGTTTCACTGACTTTATGTGGACCTGTCCACTACACGATTGACCAACAGCAGTTAATTTCATATAAGCTGACATTCAACAGATCATAAAATCATAGAATGGTTTGGGTTAAAGGGACATAAGAGATCATTTGGTTCCAACCCTGTTCTATGGGCAGGGGCACCTTCAGCTATCCCAGGTTACTCCAAGCCCCATCCAACCTGGCCTTGAACACTTCCAGGGATGGGTCAGCCACAGCTTCTCTGGGCAACCTGTGCGAGGACCTCACCACCCTCACAGTAAAGAATTTCTTCCCAATACTTAATCTAAACCTCCCCTCCTTCAGTATCAGATCAGGATAACCTATATCTACTCTCTTTCTTCATCAGCAGCTCTTAATGACTTACTGCTTTTATTCAAATTTTTTCGCAGTGTCCTGCTGACAGGCCTTGCCTTTTCTTTCTCTCTTTTTTTATTTTCCTGGATATATTTCTCAGCTTTCAGACCTTATCTCTTTACCTCCTCTGGACTCTCCAAGGTCTGTTATTCTTGGATTTGGATTTGTGTCTATTCAGTCTGCTAAATCTCCAGAATATCTTCTGCAGAAATGGTTGTTTAGATGACACAATATAAAATGCAAGGAGCAGACATTTTCATTTTCACCACCTCTTTCCAGTTTATTTCATTTTGCAGATGGCCTGTAACATAAAACATTTTAGTTTTCCAAACCCTTTAATTAATGTGCTGGTATTCAGTGATGCTTAAGACATAAAATTTTGCCTATAGAGTCACCTGTAGCACACATGTGGTCTAAATTTACCTCTATCAGAATCTCTTTTGTAAATTAAAAGCTATTCAAACCCTGAATGAGACACAGAGGAGCTCCTTCTTCACCTAACCTGATAAAGTTTCATGTATCTTTGTCTTAAGACATTGATAATAACGAGTGTCCTTGTCTGAATCAGGACACCAGTGCTGTTGTTTCTGAAATAAGTATCACTTTCACAAAGAAATCTTACATCTCTCTGAAAACCTGACAGTAGATAACAGTGATCCTTTCCCTTCTCACCACCTCTCCACAATGATGTTTTAATTATGCTACTGCTAGAGCACGAACAATCAGGGCTTGAATCATACAGAGAAGCTTGTTAAAGGAGTCATTCTGTGAGTTTCTTTGGGGGGGTTGTTTTGTTTTGGGTGTTTTTGTCCGGTTAGGTTTTTTTTGCAGGAACTAGAAACCTAATTTTCTCCTGTATTATTTTCCAGGCTTTTGAATTTCACTTCTTTTATAATCATCCCTAAATATACTGGTACATTTCAAAAGAACACTCAGCTTTTGGATACTTATGAAACTATACAAAACAAGGTCACAGTAGAGAGGTTTTGAAGAATCCATGTCTTATTCACCAGCATCCTTGAGGTCCACACACCTATTTAAAGTTTATTTTAGTGGAAACATTAGAGTGACCATGACATGCTAGACCAAAACTTCATCTGTCTTAATATCCAGCCCAACTGCATTAGCTCTGATGGGAGTACAGGGACCAAATCTGTACATAACATAACTTCCCTGGCATATCCTGCACATTTCAACAACCTGCACATCAAGATTTTCCTGAGATGGAGGTGGTCTATATTTTTTTTTTTCTTGGAGCTATGCAACTTGAGGTCTCGTTGCGCATCATTCTGTGCAAAATGGAAGTAAAATGTTGTCATTTTGATGAGGCTGCATTTTGCACTAATGCAAATGACAACCTCAGAGGTAAGGAAATGACAAGCCATGCAGCCTGAACATGCTCATTGCTGTGACTACACTGCTGCTAAGCATCTAGAATCATGGAATCATTAAGGTAGGAAAAGATCTCTAAGATCAAGTCCAACCATTAATCCAGCATCATGAATTTACCATTTAGCAATATTCTCAAGTGCTGCATTTACTTTTTTTTTGGATAATTCTGGGGATGATGATTCCAATACATCCATGAGTAGCCTGTTCCAGGGCCTGTCCACCCTCTCAGTGAAAAAAAAATTCCTTATAATCCAACCTGAACCTGCTCTGGCATAGCTTGAGGCTATATCTTCTTATCCCGTCCCTTGTTCCCTGGGAGCAGAGCCCAGCCTCCACCTGGCTGTACCCTCCTGTCAGGGAGTTGTAGAGTGAGAAGGACCCCCAAGCCTCGTTTCCTCCTGGCTGAGTCCCCCCAGCTCCCTCAGCTGCTCCTCATCAGTGCTCCAGAGCCTCCCCCTGCTCCATTACTCTTCTCCTGATATGCTCCAGCACCTCCATGTCTTTCCTGTCATGAAGGGCCCAAAATTGAAAACCTTATTCAAGATGTAGCCTTACCAGTGCCAAATATGTCCTACAAACAGTTTCATGTTAGAGAAAATTTTAGAAAGGAAGGGAGTATATAGCAGAAGGTGTATTTTTTTTTATTTTTACCTTTAAATGCGAAGTGCAGTTTCAGATCTTTGCAAAACTCTAGCAAGAATTTCCTGTGTGCAAGCCAGAGACAATATTTGTAATACTTCTGTTTATCTGTGTGTCTCCCAGCAGACCTGTTTGTAAGTCTGCTTCTGTGCACATATCTTTGTGTATATCAGTCCGTTTCTCTTCCTGCTGCCTCTCTCTCTTTCTTTTGTTATGTATGTGCTGTCTCCTTCCCAAATCCCTTATGCTTATTTTCCAGACGCATTTATTTATGTTCCCTCGCTAATTGAAAATCTCATATTTGAAGTTATTATTCTGATTGATGTCTGTCATTTTGATCAAGCAGTTGCTCACAGATGCTTTGTTAGAACAATTTTGCTTGTTAGTTTATCACCATCCATCTCCCTGCTGACCTTCTGTGATGTTAGGTAACAAAACCATTAAATATCTCCTGCAAACAGAGAGGCAATTGGCCATCATCTCACGTGTACATGGCTGTAGCTACAACAACAAAGCCCTGGACATTCAGCTGTGTAGGCAGGTTCCACCTCTGCCTGTAATGGGGGCTTCTTCCTAGACAGTGGAATAGGGGAAATTGCTTGTCATAATAAGGTAATGTTATTGTTCTTGCTTACAGTTACATGCTTTGGACACCTAAGTAAGGAAAGTGGCTGGGTGTTCTAGCATGGTTTTTCTCAATTGCTGGCAGTTCAGCTCTTCAATCCAGCACAAACTTTTATGTTTTATGAGAAAATAAATTTAATAAAAACAGCAGAAAAATGAAAACACCTAGAATTAAGTCCACTAAAATCTCAGATTCTCATTTTTAAAGTTCAGATTTTCAAAGCTGCTATACTGCAAACTCATGAGTATTTCTGACAGAGAAGTTCCCTTGGTATCTAAAGTTCTGCTCTGAGCACGCCAAGAACTCTAGTCTTGACAGAGTGAGATATCTATTTTATGTTTAAATCCTCCTGAGATTCACAAAACATGCATGTCTCTGCCTGTCTTGTGTGAAGGACTTGCTCCCAGAGTTATACATTGATCTGTATTAAGTATTTATTGGAGCAGGGACCAGAACCCATGTGTTCATCTCCCACATGACTACCCAACCCAATAGACAAAAGATTCTTGCTTATTCATTCTTTCTGTCTGGCTTGATGAATATTTCATTTTATCTTGCAAAGTGGAATAACTTCAAGAAAGAAACTCAAAGAATATGTACCCAAGAATACCCAATAACACAATAGTTAGAATTATCTCCCAGGAAAGCAGGCACATGAATCCAAGGCCCTGAGCCAGAAGTAAAACTGTCCTTCTCCTTCCAATGCTGTGCTGTAAAAGAAAACATTGCTTTCCACTACATAGTACTTGCAGGTCAGTCTTATGGATATGTTTCAACAACACTTCGAGACTCTATCAGGAGTTTGTGGGCTGAGTATTTTGTAGGAATGTTCTTTTAAAGAGATGAAGGTCATTTATACAGCAACCACCAGTATTTCACATAAAATGGCCCTTAAAAAAAGGCTAAGATTGTGAAGGGGTGATTGAGCCAGATCTTTTTCTTCCTGTATTTAAAGCCCAGTCTTGTGAAGAAGGTTTTCCCCCTCAAAGAAATCCACAGAACTGATGTTTGGGCTTACTTGTACCTGATAAGATTGGCTTGGATCCTTACAACAGGAAGGAAGTAAATTTGAGTCTTTTGATCTTCTTAGAGCTTCTCTGCAGGCCATGTATCTACTTGACTCATCTTTCATTTATGAAGAACATAATTTTAGGAGTGGGTTGTGGATCTAAATCCTGAGTGAAGGCTGGAAGTTCCCCATAACCCTAAGGAAAGTCCCACAGGCTTTCGCAAATAGAAGTTCCATCTTCCTCTCTATTTCAATTGATCACTTTTGGTCAGAAATACATGTATTAACTTTAGGATAGTTCTCTTCATCTTACTGCTGCCATGGGTCTGCTTATGCAAAGTTATTTATTTCACAGTCACAAAGAGAGATGAAAAAAAAAAAAAAATGGAGAAAGGCTAAAGGAAATAGCAAAAAACCCCATAATGGATAAAGTGAAGACATTAGGAATGAAAGATTCTTCTGAGAATACTGTTCAAAATACTTCTTTGCTGGTTTATAACATTTAGTTGAATACTAATAAAGACACCAGATGTAATGTACCTGTAGTAAAAATTTTAAGGTTTTTAGTTTAACTATGCACTGCAGGGTAGAAAAATATCTCTTAGTTTGTGGGGGTTTTTTATGTTTTCTCGAAAACCAAAACTTCCTGGAAATGATAGGAGAGAAACATTCCTTGTGTGGGGTTTTGCACTTCTCATCTGCATTCCACTTTAGTAATATATAAAGAGGTGTTCAGCTATATATGGGATGTAGAATCCATGCATCCACTGTTGACGCAGGAAGCAACAAGATTGCGCACATACAACCAGCAGGTATAGATATGTAGAAAGCACCAATGTCTCCTTTCTCAAGCCACGACTACAGAGTCTGAGAGTTTTCTGTTCCAGAAACAGTGTAGCGCAGTAGTGTGTTTGCACTCACCCTCTGTGTTTGGTCCAAGAAACATTCATCTCTGTTATTGCAGCAGTAAGATCAACTTGACTTTTAAGTTCATGCTGACTGGTCTTTAATAATTTTGACTCATATTTTTGCATACAGAATTTTTATTTTTAAAAAATAACAATAATTATTTTTTAAAAAAAGAAAAAATAAAAAGGTGGGACAGATCTTAAACAGGTAAGACAAGTATATCTAATTTAGGATATTATTCTTTGGTTGTGTTTTTAGGGGGGGGTTGATTTGGTTTTGTGTTGGTCAAGATTCAATCTAAGGCATATTTTAAGGTGTTGTAGACCCCCATGCCTACTTCTTTGTAACATATACTTTTAGTTCAGAATGGGCTCTTTGGTTTTATATGAGGTATTTTATAACGGTGTACTGCTAAAGCCATCAGACCTATGCTTATTTTTGGTGGTAGTAACCTCAACATCTAATAACCATGTAGCCTCCATGATCAGGGGAGAAGAATTTTGTGGCCTTAAAAACCTTGAAAGATTAAATTCTAGGTTGGATTTACCCCTTGTACACAATGAAGTTGATTTGCCTTTAGAAAGTATATCTTTGACATTGAAAATAGAAAACTTGTAAAATGGCAATCAGATAATCCTACTGGCAAAATAAATCTGCAGTATTTTTCTTCCACAACCTTGTATTTGTAATTGTGACATGATTTATCCTGTCCAAACTATGACTAATGAGACATGAATAATATGTTGTACATAAATTAGTGCAGAATCAAGTAAGTATTGATAATTTTTGCAGTTGTTTTTAACTGGAAACCAACAATTTTAGTGATTAACTCCAAATCTCCTTCTTCTTTCTTTTTATTATTTTTCATGGTGGTTACAGACAGAGCTTTTAAGCCAGTCAGAGGAAAGTATATTATTTCCATCCCCCTTTTAAATACTCTATAAAGAACTCTATCGTTCATAATAGCTTTGTTTACTGCGTAGTACAGCATGTTCTAATTATCACCTCTGCCTCACTAACCATACGGTTTATATTCTCATACTCATCAGTTATTTTTATGCCCCCTGCAGAAATGAAGAGAACATTAATAAGAATAATTTTTTCAGGATATCATTTTGGGTAAAATTATGAGAAATAATGTACTAAAGCACAGAGACTCAGCCTGCTCTAAAGTCTCCTAGGAATAATTGAATAATTTTCTTTCTTTCTTTCTCTCTCTCTCTTTCTCTCTCTCTCTTTCTCTCTCTCTCTTTCTCTCTCTCTCTTTCTCTCTCTCTCTTTCTCTCTCTCTCTTTCTCTCTCTCTCTTTCTCTCTCTCTCTTTCTCTCTCTCTCTTTCTCTCTCTCTCTTTCTCTCTCTCTCTTTCTCTCTCTCTCTTTCTCTCTCTCTCTTTCTCTCTCTCTCTTTCTCTCTCTCTCTTTCTCTCTCTCTCTTTCTCTCTCTCTCTTTCTCTCTCTCTCTTTCTCTCTCTCTCTTTCTCTCTCTCTCTTTCTCTCTCTCTCTTTCTCTCTCTCTCTTTCTCTCTCTCTCTTTCTCTCTCTCTCTTTCTCTCCTTCCTTCCTTCTTACCTGTCTTCTTTCCATTTTGTTTAGCTTAGTTAGGAGTACAAAATGGATTAATATTTATGTTAGGATATATTTCCTATGAATAACCCGTCTGCAAATATACAAAAAATTCAATTCTCTTCTGTGCCATTCCCCTCATTGTAAGGCATAATAGACCTTCCTCAGAAACCAGTGGTATCACATGTTCCAATGTTCAGATGTACAAACACTGCCCAGGGTAAAGTTACTTAATAACCTGACTCTAAAGGTGGCAGAAGATGGAGGTAAGATCTAATAAGTAACTGAGAGAAAAAATAAAAGGTCTATTTCGATTTCTTTTTTTAGTACCTCTATCCACCTTACATTTTGCTGAGGAAATCAAATAGACAATGTTTATCAGCTTATCTGTATTACTCTTGTTATCCTAAATACACAATTATTTCAGGTACTTCCCTCAGTGGTCTGGATTTCTTCGTAACAGCAGCAAATATTCTTTTCATGCCTAATATCAAAGAAGAGCCTTGTTACACCCACACACAAACATCCATCCGTGGTATCTGCAATACACTATGCCCAGTCTGAGGAGGTGCCTTTTTCTACTCCCTGGTAAGAAAAGATTATCTCCAACACAAGTGACATAAGTGCCCTTTGTCAGTCAGGCATCTTGATATACCTCTCTGAAACATCTGGAAAAGAAAGTTCACCAGATTCAGAAAACATATACCATGTTAGAGGAAAACCCCAAAAAACCTAACAAAAACAACTTTAAGTAAGCTGGATAAAAGTGATTCCAATTCTGTAAAATATTCTTAATTTGTAGCTTAACAGATATATGAAAGACTACAAAATTTAGACCATAAACCTACCAAAGAAAAATGCAACTCAAGCTTGTTAACTATATACTCATTAATAGAAAATGGAATTGTTTCTTGGTTAGCAGACTTCAGGTAATTTTAAGCAATTTTCTTTGTCTTCATGGAGGAAGCCACTGAATTTCACCAACTATTTTAAGTCCACTTTGAAAAAAAAAATAGCTTAAATTGATCCAATAAAAAATTATTCCCAAGTTTTAAATGAATAAAAATGATTTTTCTGTATTTTAAGTTTTTTTTTTCTTTTTTTTTAAATGCGGCTTACAGTTTTAAGAATATTGATGTAGTTTACCATCTTTAATAAAGAGATGTCTCCTGTTATAATCTTTTCCATGTGTCAATATATGAGATATAATCACAAAACTTCCTGTGTTTCTTCTTTGAAAGTTAATAATGTAATTTTAAAATCATTACTAGGAACTCATTTTAAGCCTATTTTTTTTTTTTAATCAACTGTATAGGACTGAGCACAGGAATGAAATCAGTATTACTGCTTCACTGTGTCTTCTAAACATCCCCCAGAAAAGTTTGTTTCCTCTTGGACTTCCCCTGTGCACATCCACAGCCTTGTAATTCCTTTTCAAAAACACCTGCATTACTGAATTTTGGTGTAAATGGGACTCTTTTACTATTTCCTCTGCTGGAATGGTAATTATTTGTGCTTGCACGACCACCTATGTAGAGAACTCCCAGCCCTTTCCAGACTGACCTAGCTGTATGCATGGCAGCTCTGTTCCAAAGACCACTCAGATGTGTGATGGTAGCATGGTACTCAACCTAGTCAGCAGTGTATTTAGGGCCAAAAAGAATGGAAAAGGAACGAATAGTCTGTTATCTGTATGACTTTTCTTCACTGAATGTGATTTTTGTAGAGTTGCAGTCTGTCTTGCACATGAGAAAACAAAAAGAAAATCAGCTGAACAGTCATACTGTGATTCCCAGCAGCATTAAACTGTTCATCCACACATTGACTTCATTATTCAGCCCCATATTCTGCAGGACAGACCAAATTCTATCATCTCTCTGCTAAAAATGAACTAACGGAGAGAGACATCATCTATCCTTTGCTTTTTTGCTTTTTTATTAAACCCTTTTGTGATGAAAAATCCTGCAGATTTTTTTCCCCCCATGTTGTAAATGCTAAGGTCAGTAATTTAATAATTACCCTCATCACAGAAACAATTCACATGTAAAGAAAGATTGGACATGAAAAATTTAATTCTCCAGCTGAGAGATGCAATCTCTCAATATAGAGCCAACTGTCATAGTTGTTGCTCACACAAAATAAAGTCTACAGTCCTCTAGTCCCACTGATTTTCATGTGCCAGTAATGGAAGTAAATTGATGCACAAGAACATAATGATTTAAAAAATCGGGCACAAAATAGCCTTTGATATTAGCAGCTTGCTTTCATCAACTCTGAAAACTACCCATCAACAATATAGATAATTGGATCTGAAAATAAAAGTATCCCTACAAATTCCCCATTTTTTTTCCAAATACAAAAGTAAAATAGCATTCTTTCATTAAAATTTTCAAATAAATTTAAAACATTTTGCTTGAGCAAGAATGATGACATAGCTAACCAAAAAATCTCCAAAGACAGTACTGAAATAATAATGAAAAGTGAAAATGAGTAAAAAAATGGAGCTATATTTAAAGGGAGAAAGTAGGCAAAGCATTTATTTAGTATATAAAAATCTGCATATCATCCTTCCAATCACTCTGTCTGTATGCAAAACCAGTCATATATAAAGAGTTTTATTTTCTTCTGTAGAAAAGAATTTAGTTGCTGAGGACTTTTTTCTTCCTAACTAGCTGTCAGCTGTTACTGTCAGCAGTGATTAAACATAAGCAGGAGTTGTGATTCATCAACAGCAGATAGAATCATCACGGATGTAAAGTATTCTTTGTTCCAAGGTCAGATCTTGTATGAAGCTAGGACAACTTTATGCACCAATCCCTGTGTCTCATTTATTTATGGTAATTCATTTACTGTCATATCATTACAGAACAAGGGGAAAATTTATATGCAATTGTAGAAATATGTTCACAAAACATGGTCAGGATGAAGTATGTGTGTACGTATGCGTGTCTGTTTTATGAACAATGTGATATGCTGGATCTATCGTTATGCACATACATTCCAGTGTGGAAATTAATGCTTTGTATCTATAGAGAACCTGACGTATTTAAATATCTTGGAGCAGCTTAAAAGCGTTACAGCATCCCTCTCATGGGCATTGCTTTGGCATGTTTCTTGGCCAGCAAACTCCTCAGGAAGTCACTCACCAAATCTTTGTACACTACCTAAAACAACAGGACTCTTACCAGGATCAGCAGCTCTGGATGTTTTTAATACCTATTTAATAATAATAATTAGAGACGGCTAAAATGAAGTATAAAGAGATTAAGTGATTTGTTGGACTGCGCACAGCAAGAAAGTAACTAAGAGGGGAGTATGCCCTGGGATTCTGTGTTCTTAATCCTGTGTCTCAGCTAGCAAATTTGTAATTCCAGAGAAGTGGAGAATTGTGCTTGACAAACCTGATAGTCTTCTCTGACAAAATAACCTGCTCAGCTGGTGTGGGGTGAGCAGTGGGCATTTTATACTGGGATTTCTCCAAGGCTCTCCATGTGGTTTCCCACAAATTCCTCCTGGAGGTTGGTGGTATACAGCTCCTTTTCAAAATGGCAACCTGTCACAATTAGGGCCCCCAGGGATCGATAATATTGGGCCCAACACCATTCAACATCTTCACAAGTGATGTGGAAGACGGGGATTGAGTGTACCCTGTCAAAGTTTGCCAGTGACACCACACCGAGTGAGAAAGCCAACACTTTGAAAGGGAGAGCCACCCTGCAGGATGGCCTGGGTAGGCTGGAAGAGCTGGCTAACCAGAGCCTTATGGAGTTTGACAAGGTCTTGCACATGGGAAAACATAATCCCTGAGTGTAGCACAAACTGGGATCTCCCGGGCTGGGAAGCAGCTCTATGGCAAGGGGACGGCAGGTCCTGGTGAACAAGATAAGCGAGAGCGAACAGTGTGCTGCAGCAGTAAGAGAAGCCGTTAGGATGCTGAGCAACTCCACCAGCAGAGATGAAGAAGTCATTATCCCACACTATTCAGTTCTTGTCAGGCCACTCCTGGAATACTGTGTTCAGCTCCTGTCTCCACTACACAAAAATATATGGACAGACTGGAGAGGGTCCAGGGAAGCAAGACAAAGACAAACACAGAGCTGGGTTGCCTTACACCCCAGGAAAAGCTGGGACAGCAGAGTTTGTCCAGACCTGGGAAAAGAAGGCTTAGGAGAGACCTTACCACCGTGTTCCAGTGTTTAAAGAGTACTCACAGACAAGACGGAGACTCCATTTTAAAAGGAGTCACATGGAAAATATAAGCAGTAATGGGTACAACTGATCCCAGGGAAATTCCAACTGGACACAGGAGGGAGGCTTTTCACAATGAGAACAAGCAGCCATTGAAATAATTTCCCCAGGGAAGTGCTGGATTTCTCAGCATTGGGCAGTTTTAGTATTCAGCTGGACAAGGAGGTGGGGCATTTTCTCCAGGTCATGATTTTGCCAAGAAAGTTTGCCCAAAATGATCTTTCAAGTCCCCTCCAACCTTGTATTCCATGATTCTATTTATCATATATTTTAAGAACAGGCAGTGTAGCAGAGGGTGAGGTTTTTTCAGCCATTGTTTTCTCTTCCAAAGAACCAAGGTTTGCTCGCTCAATGTGTACAACAGGTAGTTAGATACAAACGTTTACAACAGCAAGGGTTGTTTTATGTATAATTCATGGGGGAAAAAAAGAATATTATCTTCAGATAATATTTTATCAAATATTTCAACAGTATCTAATCAAGAGTGACTGGAGGAAACATACGTGGGACCCATATGTTTATTTAAACAACCAACGAAGCAACAACCAAAAGGAAAGAGCCCCCACGAAGCCTCCTCCCTTCAAAAAAAATAAACAAAGTAAAACCAAACCACCAAACAATGCACAGAAATCAGAAAAATGCTGGCAGAGGACTATAAAGGGAGCAAAGTAACTGTAATTGAATGATGATATGTTGGATTGAGACAGCATATTACATTTCCAGACCTCAAAGACCTTTCCAGGCTTCAATTCACAAGACTCCTTAAAAAATTTAAGTATCATTATAAGTATTTTGGGGATAATCAAACTGATAAACAGAGTGTCATGACCATTTTAAATTACGATGCAACTCTCAGAAGAGACAAGCACAGAATTCAGAACCTGAGGTCTTCAACACCTTTTGCAGTTATTACAGCTGGAGTAAAGGGTCAAAAAAATAATTCATTCTTTAGCAAACTTGTGAATAATACATCTACTCAATTTCATTTTGCTTTGTTTCATATCTTTCAAAGAATCTGGAGGAAACTGTTCTTGTCAGGTATCTCAGAGTGTCTGTGGTGTAACACAATCTGCTCAGATAAACACCTACGGATGTTTCCTGTCATTTGCTTCACCACAGTAAAGGGTGTAAGTTGTCCACAAGCCATTCCTGAAAATGATGCCAAACTTCCTCCTTGACTCAGGTGAATGATATACACTATATCCATATCCACTATGCCTTGATTCTCTGTGTATGAAGTACAGGCTTTCTCAGAGCTCTAATTATGCAGTCAATATATCTTTCTTTTGTTAGACCTCTCTTTCACATTCAAAAGCACCCTTTTCTCTACTTTCTTACTCTCAAACTTACTGACTTTCTAACTCCTATCATTCAAATCTGAATTTGCTGTCCTGTTGCTAGTGAGATTTCTGCTCTCCAGATTTCAGTCACTTTAGACAGATTTGGCTGGATTTTTTTTCTACATATCAGCTATCTCAGGGAATTTCCACTCAAACAGGACCAGGACAAAATGAGCAACCCTTTATAGTGATTCTGGTCCCTCTGCTCCCAGGACAAAGCATGAGGATGCAGTTCACCCCTGCCCCTGAAGACAAACTGCAAAGCAAACAGGATGAATTATAGACCGAGTCACCTATAGCATCCATTAACACCATTCAGAAATCAGCAGCATTCTGCAGGATATCGTTCAGCCATCCCGAGCTTGCCGTAGGCTTGTGATCCTGACTGCCTGTAGAACACATCCCATTCTTTAAAGTTATCATTGCTCTTCTTCTGCATGTCATTTGACTCCGATGGAGACCAAAAGACATATATCAGATCTTCAGCAGTATCCCATTGAGAGTTCTCCTGGCACTTCAGTCACTTAGGCATGATCTATGCCCTCAACAGTTAAAGATAATGACTTCAGGAATAATCTTTCATAGGTTTATATTAAATGAGACTAAAGTGCAAGCAGGGTATTAAAGTACCTTGTTATTTGCAGACTGCTTAGAGTAACCTTAAATATGGAGATGATCAAATTTCATGACCTTTATTTTTAACTTTTTTTTTCTCCCTTCCTTTTCTGTGTGAAAGTCTGTCATACATTCATGCTTCATCCAGACAGGTACACAGGCATCCATAAACAGGGTGTATGTGATTATATACACAAGCCATATGTTGGGTAGTGTGAGTAGCTCTGTCCTTTAAACACTACATAGAGAACATTGCAGACTGTGTATCCAGGCTGCAAAATGGTCCCATTTTCTTACTTTCATTTGATACCTGATCTGTATTATAGTGATCTGTGCTTTCAACACGTGCAGTTGTAACATTTTTTAGCAAGGAAAAAGAAACAGAGGCCTAGAAAGTCCATTCATGGGCCTGTGTGATTGCAGAATTGGGCCTTTCTTCTTTCAGTTAGGTACAGAGTTATTCTCTGCTCCTTCTCCGAGCAGCAGCAATTTGCACAGTGAAACATCCACTGTACTGCACACCATCCCTGACTGCATTTCTGCAGAGCTAGGGTGATTTATTTACAGAAAAAAGGCTCTGTGTATAAACACACACACTTGCACATAGACACATACAGACACATCACACCGGTGAGAACGATAACACTGTGATGAACTGTGTGGTCAGGTAGAATTTAGGTTGATCATTTTCGTGTTCCAAATAATCTTCAAGAGAGCTGAAGTCCCATTCATAGCTCATTTTATTGAATGATACACTAATTTGTTCTTACTACTCCCACTCTCTATTAAATAGCCAAGTGATATAATTCCGTGGGTAAAGGAAAGATGCAGTTTGTGCTACATTGCAAAATATTTGTGTTTGATTCATTTTAAATAGAATTTTCTGTGAAGCTGCCTGACTATTTCATATATTAGAAAGACTTCAGGCAAGTACAAAGGTGATTCACTCAGAAAAAGGCAATTTACCCAGTGATTTTTCACATGCAGCTAAATAAAAAAAAAAAAAAGAAAAAAAAAAAAAAGAATATTCCATGTATAATGGAATATTCAGTGCAATGCCAGCACTGTCAACCTTTGCTGCTCCACTGCTCGAATTTTCCCACACCGTATTTACAATTTCCTCCCTCTGTGCTCAGGGAACATCTTCATGAATACCTACAAAGCCATGTCACCACTTCTTTCAAATTCTTCTTTCACTCTACACAGCAATGGCTTGTTAGAAATACATCTAAGGCGCTTATGTAGCCAGTCACGTGTGCCTGTAGAAAGGGTAGTCTCTTCTTTATGTAACTAACTCATGTCACGTAGAATTATCTCACCTGCATACTTCTCCACCTCCTCCCTTTGCCAGCCTCACTTCTAGTCTCTCATTTTACACTTAAATGATAAGCCCCTTTGGGGAAACACCATCTGGCAAGATTTAGGTCTGCCGGATGTACAGTGCTGAAGGACCCAGACCTCAAAGCTTTGTGTGCAACTAAATAATAATATCAGTAACAGCAAACTCTTATGTACTCTGGCTCCTTAAGGCTGATACTCTCGCCAGTTTAGGCTTCCGAAACCTGCTAATATGGGCTGACATAACAAATTAACAACAAGGGAAGTTCACAGAAGGGCAATCCAGCCAAACCCTGCCAAGGATATTAGCATTCATTTTGCAACCTTGTCTCCAGTTTGTGCAAAGTTGATGGTTGGAGGTTAGTCTTTCATTAAAAATTGACAACATTTTAAATGCTAATCGAAACCACTTGTCCTTTCTACCTCTATTTATCTTGGGGTGGGGGAACAAGAATGAAAAAAAAAAAAAAGGGAGGGGGGAGAAAAACAACACATAAAAGAAATGTGACTTTGAACTGCAACAAATAGTCTCTCACATGTCTCCCTCCCTCCTTCTGTGCAGGACAGATAAGAGCTATGCAGATTGAGTGTCAGGACCTCAGCGGCACGAGGGAAAGTTTCTGGAGTTCAGGATGCTCTTTGCAAGAAGAGAAGGCAAAAGGCTGTGAGTCTGGCAGGCAGTGAGAACAGAGGAGGAGGAGGCAGTGGAGTTGCCTTTCCGCTGGCAATATTGCTGTGAGATGTGTGTCATTTCACAGAGAAAAAGTGGGTAAGGACAGGGGAAAATAGCAGCCCAGAAAACTGGCAAAATAAATCTAAAAATAGAGTGTATTTATAGAATGTGAAATATCGATCGGAGCTAATCCTCAGGCGCAGGTAATATCTAAGTGGAGTCTTAAGGTGGTATCTAACTGGGAAATATGAACACATTTCTGTTGCAGTTAGGAACATACTAGGAGAAGAGAAAATAATTCCCCTTAAGGAAAAAAAAATGTGGGCTTTTCCATATTAATTTTTTATCGTGTAATCATATTATTTTTAACAGGTTATTTTAATTTCTAAGAATACTTATAAAATTTTATTTTCAGCAAGTAAATGCAAATTCATAGAAGATGCATTCTTTTTTTAAATGTTTAATCAAACTTTCAAAACTTTATCACACAAAAATACTAACTCTAAAAAACAAAAAGTCTCCAAGTAAGAAAAGATAATAAATTAATAAATAAAAAGAGAAGCTTCTTTTTTGAGCAGTTATACTCAAGATACTTTGGAGCAGTTGTGCCACAGTGAGTTACAGGGGAACTGGCAGATATGCCTGTTCCAGTTAATACACCAACCATTGTACAATCAAGGTGTGATCTTACATGTACCCTCAGAGATAAGAGCAAATTGTTGCTAGATAACAAAAATAAAAATATAGTGGAATGCATACAAATGCTTACCTATTTCTACATATGTGTTTCTTTGTATTTTCTAACTAAATATAAACCCGATTTCCTTATCTGATTATCTGTAACTAGACTTTTACCTTTTAATTTGATTCCAAAATCCCTGTTTTTAGCATCTGAAATGAACTGTTTATCTGCATAACTTGAGGCAACGAGCCTGAACAAAACAATTTCAACTGCTGATTTTCTGCAAAACAGTATAGTTCATTCAACTTCAAAGAAAATGTGACAGTTTCCATCACATCAGAACCCAGTCCTGCAGTTTGACTGTAGTCCTTACTCAAGAACTCAATATATAGATGTAAATATTTAATTGATAATAACTTAAGAAAAATAGAAGCAATCTGAACATATCAGATTAACATTTGTTTCCTACTTTCAGAAAGCCTTTCCTTTCCTTTCCTTTCCTTTCCTTTCCTTTCCTTTCCTTTCCTTTCCTTTCCTTTCCTTTCCTTTCCTTTCCTTTCCTTTCCTTTCCTTTCCTTTCCTTTCCTTTCCTTTCCTTTCCTTTCCTTTCCTTTCCTTTCCTTTCCTTTCCTTTCCTTNTGATAATAACTTAAGAAAAATAGAAGCAATCTGAACATATCAGATTAACATTTGTTTCCTACTTTCAGAAATCCGCTCCTCTCCTCTCCTCTCCTCTCCTCTCCTCTCCTCTCCTCTCCTCTCCTCTCCTCTCCTCTCCTCTCCTCTCCTCTCCTCTCCTCTTCCCTCCCCTCCCCAAACCTTCCCTTTCATTTAAAAAAAAAAAGTATAATCCTAAACCAAAGCAACCAAACAAAAAAATTCCAATAAATAAAATACCTCTGTCACCCCCTGTAAACTTAGCCAAATTTTTGTACAATCAGGCTTTTATAAACTCAACCTCTACTCTTCCCTTGGATCAAATATTCTTTATATCTGGTGCTGAAATGCTATAAGATGTTCCTGGATGCTTCTAAATGCTATATTTCATACCCCAGAAGTGGCAGTTTTTTGACAGAATATTTACAAAGTGTTTCAAGATTTCTGTAGGTTGCTGTATGAAATAAAAAATGTTATTATTCTGAAATCCTAGTCAGCCATGGATTTAGGATCTCAAAGCAGGGACTGAAATAAATATGTCCTTTAGAGGGAGAAAGAAGAGAGAGAAAAGAAAGGATTAAATTAATAATATTTCAAGGATTTTTTATTTTAAATTAAAATGCATGATTTAGACCATATTTCAATTATCAGCTCAACATTACTCTTTAAGCAAATGACTAGAGTTAACGAGAGAGCTACTACATATTGAATACATTGATTTTCTGCTTGGTGTAAACTCTAAATAGCCGATTAGAAAGCTGTGAATCAGAAGGACTCAGTGTACCTAATATACCCAGCAATAAATTACAAGCTGAAAGCCGTACAAATCTTTGAAGGAGAAATGTATTCCAAGCACATGACTATGAAACTTAAATGCATAAATGTTAATGGGAAACCTGCCCTATCTACCAATTTAAGAAATAGTGCACATTTTGATATGCATATCAAGCTAATGCATAAAACTATTGAGCTTAAAGGTATAAAGATGCTTCAGATTTATTTAAAGAGAAAAATATTAATGTGAAATGAATACTTAATTGAAAAACTTCTGATAGGGGGGTTCACCGTGTGCTGTCTTTTTTGTCCTTCCTCATCATCGTCACTTGGGCTCACCTGGTGTCATGCTCATGCAAAACGCAATGTTCTGATCTTGAGCACTGCATAACTGGGCCAAAGTCATCCTTGAAGTAATTTTGTCAGAGCTGAGCAGGAAGATTTGTTTCAAGGTTTGTATAAACAGATGATCTAGATCAGCTGTACTGAACAAGGGGGAATAGCTGTCCTTACTTTAAAGATGGGATTCTACTTGACAGATAAAGATAATCTGGTGATATGAAGTGTTATGCCCAAGTCCCTTAGAGCTACCCATCTGTTTGTCACCTCTTTATCCTTCTTTTAACTATCTGGGTGTCCATCTACTTTAATTAGTGGTCTACCTGTACCTCTTGGTCCTTCCTAACAGCTGTATCTGTCTATTTGCTACATCTGGTTGTACTGCATCCATCTGATCCTTGCAAAGGTGGTTCCATCTGTCATACAAACACAGTACTTCTGCTGTGTCAATCAAAGTCAACTTCAGCTTTGTTTTTAATGGGTCTAAATGGGTGTCTGTTGATAATTTTTTAATTCCCTGGGACAGGATCCATTTTTTTACTTCATGTATCTGCATTACTTATCACTTCTTCCAGCCCATAATCCTGACATGGAGATCTTCTTTTACTACAATAACTGTAGTGCATTGGTAGGAGTTTTCATATTAGGGACAGACTTCATCTGTCAAAACCTGTGGGTTGTTCTGTGTTCTCCCTGCTTTCTTTCTGCTGGATAAATATTATGAAGAGCTAGGGAAATATTTTATTTTAGTACTCTACTAATTTCCAATATTTATTAATTTAATATTAATATAGAATTGAAATAACATAAATAATAATATTAAAATAATAAAACAATAAAACAAATAATAACAATTGTAATTATATACAAAATAATATTTTGAAAAAGCTGCATTATTTTAAGTTATTAAAATAAACTTGAAAAGGGTAGGATTACTCTTCCTCGGCTTTAAACCTGCCATAGGTATTTTCTCTAAGATTCTGTAAGTTGCCTGCATTGAAAAGAGAAACTACTTCAAAAAGGTGATTTATATGTTATCTTAGTCACTCAAATTCCAATGAGAAGAACCCCCTTCTGAAAGTATTTTTATTTTTTCACTGCCTATAGAGAGAAGCCAGTGAACTGGCGTAGGGCATGTAATTGTTTTCTAGACAAGTAACACAAGGCAGAGTAAGCCCATATCTATTGTCACAAGGCTATATAAAAAAGAAAGTACGTAATGTTTCATATAAGTGTCTGGTTTTAGCTGTAAAAGTTCAAAAGCTCAAACTCTCAATGTGGGTCCTAATAGAACAGAATTGCAACTTCTTTGTTCCACCTTTTCTCCCCACTGTGAATGAATCTGAACATCCTGGAAAATATAGAAGTCTACGTTTAGCTGTTTTGGGAAGCTTATAGGTTATGGTTTCTTTTCAGATTTCTGAATTAATGTAAAATTACAGTTGTTTGTCAGGGATGGAAAGGTAACTAATATATATTTGAATAATGATTGCATTTCCTATCTTTAGAATGCTCAGCTGCCTACTGTGTATGACTAAGCTATCACTCCCTTTCAGGAGGACTTTTAAAAAAATGCAAAAAGAAAACCTAAAAAAAAACAACCCTGAAAAACAACAACCCAGAAAACACAGTCAATGTGGATGTTTTTGTTTGCATTCTCGGTTCTATTTTGTTAGAAAAAAATATCTGGCAAGTTGTGCAACACTGTTTTTGGTAGTTCTCTGACAGCAAGTTATAGCATGGCAAAATTGGCCAGAATTAATTCATGTCTTTTCATGCTTTGTGCATCCTGCACTGGGCCTGAAAGAGAATATCAGGAGAGGGACCACAAAAGCATGGCAGAAATGTTTTGCTAAAATGCCAAAGACCATCCACCAGCCACTGCCTGATAGGAGCCATTAAACTCAAGCATTCATAATAAAGACGTTGAGTAAAACTGGAAATTGGTGAGCCACGCCACTTATTGTGGCTTAGGCAAATGTTCCTGCTGGCAACACTTACTTTATTTTCCCAGTCTTTATCTGTATTTTCCCTTGGTTTACAACTTGAAGTACTCTGAAAGAGTCAGTCTGAATCTACCTTATATGTAATCTGTGTGAAAGTTTGGATCCTCCCAGACAGAACTGATCTAACCAAGACATTTTCACCTCTTTTGTTTTTTCCTAGCCCAGCTTTAGAACACCAATAAGGTCAGGGAACAACCAGGTTAACTTGTACTCAGATTGTAAGAGATTTGTACAGCTCATGACACAAGGAGATGTTGGCCTACTGCTGGGGCAATAAAATGCTGAAAATATCATAAACTTTATTAGCTGAAATTCCCCTATGTACCACAGCTTCAGAAAAGTAGGAGAAAAGAAGCAAGAGGCTGGAGCTGGCCCTATAAAGTCTCTCCTGCCTCTGAAATTGGCAGCTCCAGATACAGACACTGAATGTAAAGAATTTATCTGGGAAAGGCACAGTCCAGGTGCAGACCCTCACAGCTGTGTTTGATGAAGGAAAAGAAAGAGGTGAGAAAAAGAAAATTGACAAAAAAAAGGAGAAAAAGAAAAAAGAAAGGCAGAAGGAGGAGGAAAAATTAAAAGAAAAACAGGGAAGGGAA